>MU678503.1:213476-225516 GCA_026770625.1 Nicotiana glauca
AGGTATATATATATATTAAGGAAAGAAAACATTCTTACTTGGTGGAATAGCCCAGATAATGGAGGGTTGAAAGGTATTTTCTATGTGTTATGATTCAAATAGGTGAAGCGCATGTCCACGTATCAATTTTGATAGTATAATACATGTAGTATTGAGGTTTATGTAATTGATATACATTGTGATGATTTGTCAAGTTGTGGATGTTTTGTTAGGATGGTTTTGGTGATTCTCTGACAGGTGGATAGGCCCAATTACAAAGGAGACTCTGCCGAAATTTTTAAAAAATTTGGGACTTAGTAAAAAAAAAAAAAAATTGTCGCCTAAGGAGTGGGCTCAACTGTTGCATGAATAAATGCAAGAATTTCATAAAAGTTAAAAATCTCTGATGATGAGTTTAACCTCACTATAACATTGCAACAGCATTAGAGTAAAAATATTTTGTGTTACTGAATATGTCCTAATAGATAGCTTCGAGCCAAGTTGGGGAAGTTGCTACTGATTAGCTGGTTGCACGGTTATGTGCTATGTTGGTTTGGTCTTAAGTTATACTGGTGAACAAGTTCTGGTTGCAGAAATTGAGCTGAGAATGGCACGAGCGAAGGAAACTTTTGACAAAGATGTCATGAAGTCGGATGAGCAGGAAAGAAGTTTCGATTGTTAAGGTAAATTCGTATTGTCTTCAGCATCACCTGAGAATGGTGTTGCACAGAAAGGGCTTTGCACCCTGGTTAATTATTCTTGATCTCTTTTCAGCATTAATGCGACTTGTGGTTTGGAGGTACGTCCCAAATATTGTTGTGGTAGGTTGTGGGAGTGTGTCCCACTTGAAGATTATATAAGTGTGGCATGTAGTCACTTCACTGATTAAAGATGTAAACCTAGTATCAAGGTTGTGATGGTGTCGTTAAATTGAGGAATTTATGCCTGGAGGGCACTTGTCCTATTCGGTTGTGAACGAGAGAGGATTACTCCGATTATGATGGTTGTTCTTGAGTGCTATGAGAAAAAAAAAGAGTTATTATGGACCCTTTAAAGGTTGTCAAACTAGTTCATTGTGATTAGAATCGCCTTGAAGTCTATGGATATATTTAATGTGAATAATGGATCTATATCAGGCCAGATGTGTGCATTTTTGTAACGCGGTCCTCATGGAGGAGTAGTTAGGTTGATGTTTCGTTGTCATATATTTCGCGTAGTGATGCTTACGCCGTGTGATTTGTGAAAAGGCTTGGGAAATTGCTTATGTCTTGAGAATCCGCGCAGGGATGATGTTACCCGAGCAACTTCGCTCTTGAAATTCAGACTGTATATCGCACCTTAGTTGTGCTTGATTTTTGTAGAGTATAACACTAAATATTCCTCAGGGATGATATTATGCACTTAGCATACTTATGACCGATATTCGGTATTATGTTGTAATGAGCAAATTTGGCTCGATGTGCATCTCCTTAGGTGAGATCTATATGTGGATCGGGTGGAACGCCGCCATGGGTATATTATCTGGATCGGGTTGCACACCGCAATAGTGTGATGTTGAGCATAGTTTTCTATATACTATTTTGTATGCCTTGCTTCCTATTTTCTAAGGAAAGTCTGTATCAATGCGTGGGATTGATAATCCCTTCTAGAGTTTGTTTTTTGTTTGTGTCGTGTTCGAATTAGTATCCTATTGGCATATTGGGGCATCATATGCGACTTGTAATTATATTTTGAGTGGCTTATTGCCCGAGCAGTTCATGCTGGGCAAGGCGAGATCATTGAATTTTAGACCAGTGCAGTATGGGTATGTGAAGTAAGTTGAAGTGCTAAGACTATTGTTTGGCTTAGAATGAGGTGATAGTTCTTACCAAGAGTACAGAACTAATGAATTGTTATTTTGGTAGTAGTTATGAATGTGTACAGTTCCCATCCGTTGTGTCAGTATTGGAAGAAATTGAACAAGACCTATGTATGTCATGCCGAGCATGGGATGTGTAATGATTTTTCTTATAGATGGGATCAATGAAAGTTCTTGACTAGTAGAGCGCGTCGATGTCTACGGTGCGTAAGGGAGATAAATTTCTTATGTTATTCGAGTGTGGTATGGTAGATGCAATATGTTGTGAAGGATTTGGATTTGTGTGTGTAAGGCTCGGTTCAGTTCGGAATGGAAAGTCATTAAATTCTTGAGCAGCAGGGGCAGCTGCAGGTAATTTAAGAATCAATCCTCAGATGGTTAAGGTGAATGGTCCCCATATTGCCAAGGAAATGGTATTCCTAACCATAGTGATTTGACGAGGGTATATGTCCCAGAAAAAGGTAATTTGATTAAACTGGTTATATTTCAGTAGTATTGCGACATGTTCTTGTTGGGTCCATTAGTGGTATTCGGGTTTGCTTGGTATCACAGGTAAACATTGAGTATCTGTTGTGGAATGATTGGGTATCAAATGTGTGCATGTATTCGCATGGTGGAAACTGGGATCACCTATAATGATTTGTGTATTATATGGAGTTCTAATATACAGGCTATGTTGTGATGTTTGAATTCAGACTGGTTGCCTTAGTGTTGGGTGATTTTGAACTATTGCATTAGGGGCTACGCCAGAAATGCCACAGGTTGTGTGGCAAGGTGAATCGAACTATGTTTTATCTGAGTGGTTGTGTTCCACAGACCATCGAATGGTTGGAAAGGATTGCCTTCTTAATCGGGCCTTAAGGCGGATGTTAGCGCATATGTTTTCTACCATTGATTCAATTCCGGTACTGAGGGACTTTTCAGATGCGTTTCTTGTGGCCAGGCATGTCGCCGGGCGAGATTATGGATTTTGGTATTTATTTGGTGTCGGGCACCGTATCGTACGGCTCCGGCAGGAGTCATATAAAGGGGAAGGAGCAACTTCAGGCTTCTTGATAATGAGTTTGTTGATAAGCTGATTGACTATGTATTTAACTTGAGTTAGCTTGGTTAGTCCCGAGTTGTATTTGTTGAGGGATAGGTTGATTCGATTGCTTTTGGACTTCAGCTCGATTCAGCTTGATGATGATTTGACTTATGATGTGGAGCCAGTAGCCATTTTGGGTCGTCAGGTTCGCAAATTGAGATCTAAGGATATAGCATCAGTGAAAGTTCAGTGGAGAGGTCATCCCGTGAAGGAGGCTACCTGGGAGACCAAGCAAGAGATGCGGAGCAGATATCCTCATTTGTTTACTGCTTTAGGTATGTTTCTTGACCCGCTCGAGGACGAGCGTATGTTTTAGTTGGGGAGGATGTAATGACCCGACCCGTAATTTATTGTATTTCAGCCTCGTTATCCCCGTTATTTGTTTCCCTGTATGTTAATATGCGTGTTTGGTGAGTTTGAAGTGGTTTGGGTGGAAATTGGATATAAATGAGATAAATAGTCTCTTTAAGAAAAGCTTAAGTTGGAAAAGTCAATCCGATGTTGACTTATGAATTAGAGGACTCAGAACGGATTTTCGATCGCTCGACTAGTTTCGGGGTATGATTTGTGACTTGGGAGTGAAAACAGAAGTGAATTCGGAGGTCCGGAGGGAATGTTAGCTAGGTTTGGTGAAGCTGAAATGTTGGAAGAATCCGGTCGATAGGTGAGAATTTGATCCGAGGGTCGAAAGGGAATTTCTAAAGTTGCATTAGCTCCGTATGGTGATTCTAGAATTGGGAGAGCGATCATAAGTGAATTCGGATGTCCGGAGGTCATTTTGAAGTCATTTGGCTAAATATAGAAAATGGAAGGTTTTTGAGAAAATTCGACTGGAAGTGGAAATCTTGATATCGGGGTCGGAATGCGATTCCGAAAGTTGATGAATGTCCGTAGTATCGAATGTAACTTGTGTGCAAAATTTGAAGTCATTCCGGAATAATTTTGGTAAGGTTTGAGATACTTAGTCTCTTTTAAGGAAGCTTAAGTTGGAAAAGTCCAGATATTGATTTATGTGTTAGAGCGCTCGAAATGCGAATTTTATGGTTCGGATAGCTTCGTTAGGTGATTTGGGACTAAGGAGTGTGTCCGGAATATTTTTGTGATGACCGGTGTAGAATTAAGTTTGAATCGGCAAAGTTAGTATTTTGGTGAATTCCGGTTGATAGGTGAGATTTTGATCCGAGGGTCGGAATGGAATTTCGAGAGTTGATGTAGCTTCGTTATGTCATTTTGGACTTGCCTGCAAAATTTGAGGTCATTCGGACAAGTTTTGACGTGTTTCGGCATCGGATGTGGAAATTAGAAGTTTCAAAGTTCATAAGCTTGAATCGGATGCGAATTTGGTGTTGTGATGTTGTTTTTAGCATTCCGAAGGTTGAAACAAGTTTGAATGATGTTATGGAATATGTTGGCATGTTTGGTTGAGGTCCCATTGGCGTCGGGTTAGTTTTGGGTGGTTGAACGGACTATTTCATCTTTAAAAAAAAGTGCAGATTTTTTTTTTGTGCTTCAGCTGTGCACCAGAAAATTTCTGGTGTGAGGAGTCCAATTCGGAAGCTTATAACTTGTAATATATAAGGAATTACAAAAAGTGCAAAACACAAAGGTTGTAGACCTTCATTTCTAGTTTCCAGAAAGCTAAATAAATCATAATTTGGACGTCTGTAATGATAGTTATAGTCTATTGAAAATGACTGGTGGAGCTCGTTTTCCAGAATTTGCTTTCGGGGAGGCTACTTTGGAAGCTCATATCTTGTAATCTACAAGGAATCTGAAAACGTTCAAAACACGAAAGTTGTAGACTATAACTATGATCGACTGTAGTGGAAGTTATGATCGACGGGAAAGGATTGCTGGAGCAATGTGATGTACAACTTGTATAGCACAAGTGCAAGGTACAACTCGACGATGCACGACAGATTCTTTTATACACGAGTTTGGTTCATTTCTTTCATTTATTTCATTTGTTTTGGATGATTTTGGAGAGCTTCAAGAGGGGATTTTCATCATCAATGTGAATCTAAGTTATCCCCACCTATTTTGAGTTAAGTACATCAATTATATATAGATTTGAGCATGAAAATTGTAGAAAAATTGAGGATTTTGGCCTAGGGATTTGAAAATAAGATTTGGTGATTTAAGGGGACAAATGAACTTAGATTTTGATGAACTTTATATGTACGGACTCGTGGAGAGACGAGGATTCTGAAAATGTAAGTTACGTAATTTTTTGAGAAGCGGGCCCGGGGCTCGGGTTTTGCTAGTTTCGAGATTTTGGCTATTTCTCGGTTGTTTTTGATTGGGTAATGTTCCATTAGCATTATGTAACGTATTCGTTGTGGTTTTGGCCAGATTCGTCGCTCGGAGAGGAGAATTTGAAGGGAAAAGGCATTTCGGACTAGTTTCCGGCCGGCTTGAGGTGAGTAATGGGTGTAGATGATGACCCGAGGGTTCGAAACCCCGGTATATCAGATTGTGATGCTGTATTGAGGCGAGACACGTACTCTACTGCAATTGCGGGATCTATTATGATTGGGGACTATGGCTTAGTCCGACCGAGTGGCATTATACAGTGTTGTTGGCTATAGATGAGCCGGTAAACCTCCTACTTGGATGGTTATGAATATATTTGGGCTGTGTGCCGGTTAATTGGGTCCCGTGAGGATCGTTATCATTGTTTCTATGCATTATAGCATGCTTTCATGACATCAGTCCTGCACTAGAACTCTGTTTAACATGATTTGGTAAATATTGAGGATTGATACCTAATTCTATGTTTTCTTCTAATAAACAGAACTAAAAATGGTAAGATATATGTGCCTGTGAGGCTAGTATGCATGTAGCTGGAATGATAGTGGATCGGGCTGTGCGCCACAGTGTATGTTACTATGATATTGCGCTTGGGCTATAGGAGCCCCGTCGAAGTCTGAACCCCCACAGTGAGCGCGGGTACCCAAATGGATTGGACTGCACGTACCGCAGTGGTCATGCATTGCATTGCATCTCATGCATTGATTATTGTTGCTTTATATGCATATCTCTGAAGTTTAAACTGTATAGCTCTTTTAGATAGCTTTACTCTGTGATTTATTGTGGATTTCCAATCTTCGGGTTTTTATTCATGCTTATTACTCGCTGAGTTGGTAGACTCACCCCATAATCCCTGCACCATGTGTGCAGATCCAGGTACTTCAGGAGCTAGCTGAGTTATTGCTGACTCTAGAGTTCATTCAGAGTTGTCGAGGTAGCTGCCTGGCGTCTGCAACACCCGACTTCTCCCTTATCTTGTTATTTGATTTCCGCACATTCCAGAATATGTATTATTACAGTCTTCTTTTACTGTACTGTTAGAGGCTCTTGACTCGTGACCCCCAGGTCTTTGGGAGGTGGTTCCCAGTGTTAATGGGATATTTGGTTTGTATATTTTATCAGCTAAACTTATATCTGCATTTAAAAAAAAAAGATTTTAAATAAATTGGTTTTGACCTTTACGCTCGGGTTGAGAGAGAATAGTCGGGCTTGCCTAACAGTTGTGTTGGGCGCCATCACGACCGGGATTTGGGGTCGTGACACTACACCCCCACAGTAAGCGCGGCAACCCATGTGATATTAGAGTGAGCCCGAGGGGAAACATTATAATTTACTCCTTACTTGTTGTTTTACCTGTTTTATCTATTTTAA
This sequence comes from Nicotiana glauca, assembly GCA_026770625.1. Classification (NCBI taxonomy): domain Eukaryota; kingdom Viridiplantae; phylum Streptophyta; class Magnoliopsida; order Solanales; family Solanaceae; genus Nicotiana; species Nicotiana glauca. Next base: position 220,082 of record MU678503.1, read on the forward strand.
CTGAAATTTCATTTGACTTTTCATGTATTTTACTATTTGGAAAGATTTACTTCCTAATGTAGAACTGCATTGTGTTGTTATGTGTTTTCTTATACTCGGTTATTATTTATTATTATTGCTCACTAAGTCGGAGTACTCACTTTAATCCCTTAACCGTATGTGCAGATACAGGTGCTCCTGATGCATAGATTGAGCTATCTCGACTATCAACTATCATCGGAGTGATCAAGGTAGCTGCATGGCATCTGCAGACATGATTTCTCCCTATATACTCTTTACTTTTCTGCATTTTAGACTATCTGTTAGATTAGGCTATTTCTCAGACTTGTATTAGAGGCTCTTGACTTGTGACACCAGATCGGTGGGATTTTGTCGTGATATTTTCTTGATTTCCGCACATAATATCTACTATTACGGATTTATAGTGATGTTAATTCGTTATTTAAATCCTGTTGGTTGGTAATGAACTCCATATGGGTGATCATGAGTGTTGATTTGTTCGGGCTTGTCTAGCAATCTGTTGGGCGCCATCACGACCGGGGGTTGGGGTCGTGACATATATATGTGTGTATATATATATATATATATATATATATATACACACTATATAATTTCTTATATGTATATAAAAAAAATAAAAAAAGAAATATATATAGTATATATATTATGTATATATATAGTATATATTTGGTATATATATCGCCTTATATATATACAGCCTTATATAATTTCTTATAAATATATTATAGAATTGTAACTTAAATCTTCTAAAGAGTCAAATTTAAACACAAAAAAATTGCAAAGAGATATTCAAGGGAATGCCGTATAATTTTTATTATTACGACATTAAAACAAATGGCAATATCTTTCTTAGCCTTCCTCCCCCCAATGGAATGAGCACAACAAGGTCCTAATACAACCATTAAAAGAAAAAAAACTAATGAAGATGTGCCAAAATACAAGTTACATATTAGTCCATATGTTATCTCTAACAAATTTCATAAATCCTTCAAGGTTCAGAGGAATTTCCATTGGTTGTGGCAGAAAAAAAGCTTGTTCATCACCGCTTCCGGGGCGAAGCAGCATCCTCCGCAAGTTCCGCTAGCATTTCTTCATAAGCTCCGTCTATCTTCGGTTGTTATTTATCAAGTTCAAAATTTTTTCTTTCCGAACGGATCCAATCTCTGAAGAGTACTGTTTTTTCCAAGCTCTCCCTCATAGACGCTCTATGATCACCTATTTGAAGTCTCGCTTGACTGAAAGTGCTCTCCACCACTGTTGAAGCTTGAAAACATAAAATATCTCAAGCCATCCTTCAAATAACCGGAAAGTATTTTTCTCTGGCCTTCCACCATTCCAAAAGATTAAAGTTGTCATCTAAATTCTCTTTTTTCAAGGCCCTGTGACAAATAAACTTGAAGCTCATTTAGATGTGAAATATCACCAATATTATCACCTAAGTGCTTTTAGGCTCGCAGTTCTTTTAGATGATTGCGAACTAGACGAAGTAGAAGTTGGAACATTTGGTCTAGCATGATCTAAGGCTTGTTGATAAGCATTATAAATTATTTGAGCATTTATTTTAATCGAGGCTTTTGCATCTGCAAGTGTAGCTAATTCATCACCTGAAAGATCTAAAGCCCTATGAATATTTGAATACCAAAAGTGAGGACCTCCTAATTTTATGGAAGGATTTAACATGGCAGCAACACCATAAATAGGGGGATAGGGAAAAATATTTTTTAAACTTTTGGTGCAATATAAACTAAATAGTTTGAAATAGTAGGAAAATATTCCCAGACAATTCTTTTGTAGCAATTCATTATATTTTTTTTAAAATATTCTCTAAGTCTACTTCTACGGTTTGAATAAAAAAAATTCAATTAAGAGACATTTTAACCTTTTCAATTTTCAAATTTAAAATTTTCATACCATCACCAACGATTAAATGGTAAATATGAAAAATAGATCTAACATGCAAACAATTACAAAATGCATGATTTAGTGTAGTTGTAAGTAAGCCTATATCATTAGTATTACTAGAAGCATTATTCGTAGATATAAATATTATTTTATCTCTAATGCAAAATATCTACATATATCTGCAAATGTGTTAGCAATAAACTTACCTGTGTGACGTGAATTACTTATTCTATAAGCTATAATGCATTTTTGTATTTTCCATTCTTCATCAATCCCATGATTTGTTATAGTAATATAGTCGGAGTCATTACCACTTCTACCAATATTAGTCGTAATATCAATGTGACAATCTATATGAGTAAATGAATACCGCAAATATTTTTCATATTCATGTTTATATTTATAAATATCGCTCTTTACCGTTGCGCGAGGACATCCTTTATAAGTAGGGTTAAAAACTTTTCTAATATAATGCACAAAGTGAGGTTTAGAAGGAAAAATATAGGGTAAGCACATAACAATAACCATTTTTGCTAATTCTTCACGATCTTTATTTGGATCGTAATATAAAATGCCACCGGTAACATTGTTAATTCCCGGTTGAACTAGATTTGACCCGGTACTAAGGTTAACCTTAGTACCTACACTTGTCCCCTCTAGATATGCTTTCATTTGAAGATATCTAGCTTTATCTCCAGGTTGTTTCTTTATGTGTCTAGTCAAACTACCCGTACCGCTACGATCTCTAGCAAATTTATGAGCCAACAAAGACCCACAAGTTTTACACTTAGCCTTATTTTGTTCTCTTAGTTGAGTAAAAAAGTTCCAAACAAGTGATATTTCAGGGCGTTTAGAATGTTGTCTATTAAAAGTAGGGGTTACTGCAGGAGGGTCAGGCGGGGCATCATTTGAATTATTATCAGTTGGGTTAACAACGGGACTAGTAGGTGTCATCTAAATCCGGTTGCATTTCATCTAAGTCTTCATTTTCATCAATAGTTTCATCAGTATAAAGAGCATTCATATATTCATCATTTAATTTTTGAAATGGTGGAATGTCATGGAAAAATTGACTATCGCTTAATTGAAAATAAGTGTTATCACTATCAAGAATAATAGGTGGAGGAGGACGGGTAATATGTCTGGGTCGGGGAGCCGGGGGAGGGGTAGTAGCTTGGCCACTAGATTCACCAATTTAGATTTTCCATTACCACCTAACACTTTTTTCAAATAAAAGGCCATATTAATTATTATTATACAAACTAAAACAAAAAAAACTATAATATTAAAATTTAAGAGTTGGAACGAGTTTACCAAATGATGAACAACTTCTTGACAATTGTATATCGTTGAAGACTTGAATTCTTTAATTTACCAACTTCACAATTTTTCACAAAATGCAAGAATAAAGTAAGCAACTATAGAAGAAAATTAGAGAGAGATTGATGATTGTGTTAGTAAAAATGAAAGAATCAGGAGGCATTTATAGTTGAGAAAGGGAAAAAAGTGTAATTATAAAAAATTTGGGGTTAAAAAAATATTTGGGGGCCAAATTTCTATTTTTTAAAATGCCAAACGGCTGAAATTGCAGGCCAACAGCTACTTTTTAATTTTTTAACATTGGACTTTTAAAAAAAATACATTTGGGCTTGTTAAAAATCGTATATGCATGCATATATAAGCATGCCCAAAGGTTATGGTATTTTTTTCAATTTTTAAGGGGTTTTTAGAATTGACTTATTGTCTATTTTAAACAGTACAATATCCAAAATTATTCTCAAAGTATCATTTTTTTTATTCAAATAACAAATTTCATTCTCATATTTACAACAAAATAAAATTAATATGATTTTTGCATGTTTTTACAAATTTATTTGGAATTTCTAAAGCTAAATTGCATGAAATTGCAATTATAGCCTATGTTACAATTAACCGCATTTTTTATAATTATAAAATCATTTCCGATATTTTTAGACTAATATTTATATATTATTAATTAGTTCTGTGTTTTCAATTTGTTTTCAAGTAATTTCTTACTATTTTAAAAAATAAAAAGGGAGCAACTGGCTATTTCAATTATGGCCTCAATTACTTTCAATTATAGCCTATTTGGGCATCTCAATTGACCCCAATTTCAACCCACTTTCAGACAACCCATATCTCAAACTAACCGACCCATACCCAATTCAGTTAACCCGACCCAGTTATATTTCAATCTGAGTCGTTGATCAAACCAGATCTACGGCCCAGATTAACTTACCTAAATTAAAGCCTAACCTACCCCACCTGACCCCTCATTCTCTCAAAGACCGGTCTCTCTATAACGTTCGCTCTCCCTTCTCTCTAGAACCTTCTGGTTCTCTCTTTCTTCTCTGATCGTTTTCATCGCCTCTCCTTCCAACTCCGTCCTCACTTCTCTCGACCTTTAGTCGCCATGGGACCTTATCTCGTTGTTTCTCTCCAAGGTTTGAAGACCCAGAAGCTTCCACCATGAAAGGCGGTCCCTGGAAACCTCACTTGGCTATCTCCGGCCTTTCTGTCCGATGATGCTTTAAATGTTGTTATTTGTAAGTTTCACGACCAGGTTTCTCATCTCACAGATTTTATTAAAAAACCCTAATTTTGGTCTAAACCTCTTAACTTCATTTCAGGTTAAGCAGGGGATCAAGACTCTAATGCTTTCATTCCTTCAGCTTCAGATAGGTGAATCAATGGGCTCATTTCCTTTCTTTCTCTCGTCAACTAGGTCCATGTCTTTTTAAATGATTTCAGGTTTAATCTTTGTGTTCTACACTATTCGATTGGCTCAAGTTTAAAGTCTCTCGTTCCTCTTTTCAAAACTAGGGTTTCCGACCCCCTTTCAAAATCACTACACTTTCTGTTTCTTTTGAGTATTATGTGAATATGCCTATGTTTGTGCCATGTTATGAGTTTGTTTGTTTCCAAGTTAGTCTGAGTTCCATGCTTTAAATCTTTACTAGGGATCCGACCCTCCACTGTTTATATGATTCCTTACTTAGGGTTCTTGGTTTTAAACTATTGTGTTTAAATAAGTTTGAATGCTCCCTTTTACTGAATATTCTGCTAATTCCGAGCATCTCATTGAATCCCTTATTTATATGTGCTTTCCTTAAGGATTTGGGTTTGGGTCACATAAATGTGCACCCGAGTTTAAGAAAATAAATTATTAAAGACGTGCTTAAAGCGGCTAGCGTATCGTTATTTTGAGAAGGCCATAAAATTAGCTAACCGGCCTATCCCGATATCAAAGCATTTAAAATAGCCACCTACTGAGGGCCCCGCAGTTTGCGTTTTGTTTAGCGAGGCTCGTCTCATTTATTATTTAAAGGACTAATAAAATGCTTTCAGTATTTATTATTTTAAAGAGAATTGCAACGTCATGAAAATGTATTTCGGACCACACCGCACCAGTGCGCCTGTGGCCTTTAATACATTTCGACTTCGTTGAGATTTGGTATTTGGGTCACATAGATGTGCACCCGTATTTGAGA
>MU678503.1:226587-237560 GCA_026770625.1 Nicotiana glauca
CGAGCCCCATATAGTTTAGTTACACGTTCCAACTATTCCTAATGAATACAAGTATCCTTAACTGATTCTGTATGGATCGAATTTAATTGTAAGAAGTGACAATAAGCTAAAAATTTAACTGAGCAACTTCATTTCTTCAACTGCCATTACAACTTCCAACAGTGGAAACATACCTGGAATTTCAATAGCAAATGGCAAGGAAAAATCAGTATCAACTTGACAGTAAACAAGCAGCAACACACAACAGCAACTAAAAGACCAAACTGAAACCCAGCAATCCGCAGAATCACAGCAACCGATAACTGACCCCAGAACGATTCAATAGAAACCAAACACCGATCGAAATACAATCAGAAACACCTCTAAAATCCATCAACCAGAAGTTGAACTTAAAAATGTGACTTGGCAATTCGAACTGAATTTTTCAAGGTTCAATGGTGGTAGGTTTTTCTGCTCTAAAAATCCCCTCTCTTTCAAATGTTTTCTCCAACTTATAAGAGAAAAGGAAACTCTAAGAATTTAATACCCCCTAGAACTGAACTCTCCAGCAATCTCCAATAGAGTATCTATTTTTCCTCTAACACTCTCTGAACTGATGGTTAAAGAGGCCCCTAAAACTGATGGTTGAGGCCTCCAAACTGATCGTTTAAGGCTGTGTATACTAGAGTGTATATCAGACTCTTTCTTTCCAAAAAATCTCCCCACCTCCATAATGCCAAGCATCTACTCTTATATACCCAACTAACAACCTTCAGCCCATTTCCCATCTTTTAAAATTGAACAGCCCCCATCTTATTCCCTGATTTCCCCACTTAAAATTGTCTAGGAGTGGGTTCTACTAATTAAAAACTGTTGAAGTGCAGAAGGGTTATGGGATGCCCTGTTGTTCCCTATTTTTAATTGTCTAAGTATGGGTCCTAGTATTTTAATCTCTGAAGTTTAAAAGCTGGATGGGATACCAGCTGTCCAGCAGGTTCCACTAACTTTCCCCATGTATTGCACCCTTTTTAATCTTAACTAATATTAATTTCTGATTGCCCATTACTCATGTTTAAACAAACTGTAATTCTGTACTAATGGACAACCTTTCACTTAGTTTATTCAAAAGTTTTCATGGTGCATTGAGTACCATTTTAGTATGCCAAACTAAACTCTGTATTTATCACAGTTACACAGCTATAACCAATTCACTTCCTAGTTCACAAACAACATACAATCAGGCTTTGGTTCAACAATGATTCTTGACAAACCTAGGCAGCATTGACTATTGTCCAATGTTCTAATCAGGCAGACTTACGAGATTAATCGACGACATTCATTTAATCGATTATAGCACATATAATTGATAATGAATACTCGACCTATGAATTTATTGATTACAGCTTTAACGGGAAGACTTCAGGGGCTCGAGAATTTGAATTAACTTTTTAACGACCTTAAATGAACTAAACATACAAGGCAATCACAACAACTATAGTTAATCAATGGCCAGACGCACAGAAAGAAAAATGACCGAATAAAAGGTATGTGGAGATGAACGGAAAAATGCTTAGAAAAATCTACAAACTAAACAAACCCAAACAAAACATAAAAATATGAATGTGGAGTAGCAGAAAAGGACAAATACCTCAGTAATCAGAATGACCCAGGTTCGAACATGGCTTTCTCACTTTGAGGTCGAATAGACCTTAATAGAAGTGTTCTCAACTGAGAAAACCTCGAATAAAGTCCACTGGACCCCAAAATCTCGATCAATTTGGCCTAATCCGACCTTCTAAATTTTTAGGGTTCTTGAGAGTGGGATTTGGGGTTCGAGGAGTTGTGGTCAGATTCGAGCCAGACGAAGGTTGGTTGGGGCATGAGGGGGATCGGGGGAGTAACTGGTGCTAAGACGTTAATGGAATCGTGGAGAGGGGAGTTAGGTGGTCTTGTGGTGTTATTTTTGGGGTCATCGGCATCGTTGCCGCCGACTTTACGGCGAAGGGGAATGGGGGCGGCTCTAGGGGGCGGGGTATGGTTTGGGAATATATAGTGTGGTTGGGATTTAATCCTGGCCGTTTGATCAGATGAGATCAAGGTCCAGGATCATTTGCTTCATGCCTAACGACGTCGTTCTGTTAAGTTGTGGGATTGGGTCGGTCCGGGGAAATGAGTCGGGGCTGGATCGGGTAGAGACGGAGTGACCTGGACCGTTGGATTGGATAGGACGAACGGTCTAGATCAGGCGTATCAAAACGACGCCGTTTGTATTAAAAGTACGCCTGATCTGGGCCGTCTATTGGATTTGATCAACGGCCTGCATGTAAACGCCAATACGGCACCATTTTGGTCTATCTCTGATGGCTTTGGACGAGACGGATTGGGCTGGCAGCTAATTTGGGCTGTATTTTTTGCAATTTTAGCCCCCTTGTGTCATTTCTTAGCTAGCCACACTCAAATTAAAACCACTTTAGACACATTAAAAGGAATAAAATTACACGCCTATTAATTAAAACTCAAATCGTTAACACAAATTGCGTATTTAAATATAATCATAATGGCGAAGCACAAAACTGTGTATTTTTTTTGGAATTTTCTTTTTAACCATTTTATGATTAATAAAAAATTTTACGATCGCACAAATAATTCCTATATGCATGCAACACGTATTGTTTTTGTATTTTTAATTAATTCAAACAATAAACACACATATAGGATGCTAATGAAGGATAACGCACGATCCACAAAAATCAAATGCGATACAAAACTATTTTATTTTACATTTTTGGGAGTAATTGTCGTGAGAGCAAAAATCACGTGCTCACAACTGCCCCTCTTTTCCCGGAAACACGAAGAGTTTTCGCGCAAAGATAAGTGAGCAGATATAAGCAATTTTTTGCCCGTTGGAATACTCCGGGTGAAGCATTTTTTGAAAAGATTTGACCGAACCTTTGCTTCAAAAGGTCTCCTACATATCCCTGGCTAAAAGAGAATCATGTAAATGTAGTTCGGGAAACTCTGGTAGCTGGCACTACCATGACTGTTGTCACCTTGCTGTTGCTATTGTTGCCTGCTGTTACTGCTTACTGACCTCCTTGCTACACCGTGCTAAACAAAAATAAGAAGCTAGACTAGATTGCAAACTTTTATCTATATGTTCAACTTGATCTTCCCATGCTCCTTGTTGTCTTGCCGGCTCTGATGTTTTCCTCCGATGCTTCTTCTCTTCCGATATTGACTCTTCGGCCTATCTTGATTGCCGAACTCCAACCGTTGATTCTTTACTTGTGATCTTCGAATCATTTTCCTTCGAAGTCTGCATTTGCCTTTTTCTGACCCTTGTTGCCTTCCTACTGATTCCTTGGACTTGGATTTCTACTGGGGATTTCTGTTATACTCTGTTGCTTTCTAGCGGGTTACTATCCTTAACAAATTTAAAAACGAAACGCCATTTCGTTCTTCAAATGGGTGCCTCACTTCAACAACCACTTCAGAAAATAAAACGCCATTCCATTCTTCAGGCGGGAACCTGACTTCACCAACAACTTTAGCAAATAAAACGCCATTCCATTCTTCAGGCGGGCACCTCACTTCACCCACAAACTCTTAAACCAATCTCCATTCCATTCTTCAGGCGGGCACCTGACTTCGACAACAACTTTAGAAAATAAAATGCCATTCCATTCTTTCGGCGGGCACCTGACTTCACCAACAAACTCTGAAATAAATCGCCATTCCATTCTTCAGGCGGGCACCTGATTTCATCACCACGACTCAAAAACTTCCACTTAAAAGATAACGCCTTTCTGTTCTTCAGGCGGGCACCTGACTTCATCACCTAACTCCAAAAACAAATCGCCATTCCATTCTTCAGGCGGGCCCCTGACTTCCATAATGATTGAAAAACTTCCACTTTAAAGATAATGCCTTTCCGTTCTTCAGGCGGGCACCTGACTTCATCACCAAACACTGAAAACAAATCACCATTCCATTATTCAGGCGGGCACCTGACTTTCTCCATGACTTGAAAACTTCCACTAAAAAGATAACGCCTTTCCGTTCTTCAGCCGGGCACCTGAATTCATCACCTAACTCCAAAAACAAATCGCTATTCCATTCTTCAGGCGGGCACCTGACTTCCCCACTAAACTCCAAAACAAATCGTCGTTCCATTCTTCAGGCGGGCACCTGACTTCCACTTAAAAGATAACGCCTTTCCGTTCTTCAGGCGGGCACCTGACTTCATCAACAAACTCCGAAAACAAATCGCCATTCCATTCTTTAGGAGGGCACCTGACTTCCACAGTGATTTTAAACTTCCCCTTAAAAGATAACGCCTTTCCGTTCTTCAGGCGGGCACCTGACTTCATCAACAAACTCCGAAAACAAATCGCCATTCCATTCTTCAGGCGGGCACCTGACTTCCACAGTGATTTAAAAACTTCCACTTAAAATATAACGCCTTTCCGTTCTTCTGGCGGGCACCTGACTTCATCAACAAACTCCGAAAGCAATTCGCCATTCCATTCTTCAGGCGGGCACCTGACTTCCACAGACTCGAAAACTTCCCTCTATTACCGCCGTCTTCCTTTGCTTCCTGACCCACTTCCTTCCTCCTCCTTCATTGCCTCCCAAACCATCTTTCCTTCTGAATTACCTTGCTTCGGAACTTCCCTCCTCAAAATTCGTGTTGCTTCCCCTTCTTGTTGGGGATAATATTAGAATTATTTACTTACCTGCTGGTGATAATACTGTTGGGTAGATCTCCTTTATTCTCTCCTTTTCTACTTCCTTCAAAACTTGCGCTCTGCTCCTTTGAAAACCGTAGGATACGATGCTGCTGGGGAATTTTCATCCTTTAAAAATTAGTATTTCATTCTTTCGAACGTTACCGGGGATGACATTGGCCTCTTGCCTTTGCGGGTGTCATCATTTGTTTTGTTTGCTAGGGGTGCGACTTCCTTTATCATAGCTTGTTGTTTCCTTCCCTTCAAAACTGCTTCCTTGAACTGCCGGGAATTCCATTTCCTTCGTGACCTTGTGTTTATCTTCCATCTTCCTTAAGTGGGCATTTGGTTCAAGATTTTTTTTATTTTATTTTTTTTGAGAGAAAATTTTCTGCCCCAGTTTGGTGTCCTTCTTCAGGGCGTGTCTTTACTTCGCCCATAAATCCTTTTTTCCTGCTTCAAATCATAGAAAACTTTGTTACTTTTAAAATGCGGCGGGTGGTTATGCGACTCTGGCTGGGGGTGGTTTTCCCCTTCTCTTTCAGTCACTGTGCGTTCCCCGAACTTTAGGGAAGCGTTGTTGTCGGCTGGGGATGATGTTCTTGTTGCGGATGGTTCCTCATCTCCCTTTTCCTTCTTGCCTCGGTGTAGTACGACCTCCTCGTTTGCCGGTCCGCTTGAGAAGCCGTTTTCCCGATGATGATTTTTCTACTGTTGTTCTCCGCCCTACTCCATAATTCCGTGGAACCTTCAACCCAACATGTCGTTCCGGTCCTACAACAAGACGTCTTTTCGACTTATTTCCATGTTATGTGTCTATTCCTCTTTACTTTACACCGCTTTGGAGACTTGGTAGTAAGCTTTGGAAAGTCCTTTCTCAAAATAAATTGAATAAAAAGTCTTTAAAGAAGAAAAAGAAACGGAAAGATGCTGACTGCAAAGATAAAAGGAAAACTTTTCTGAAAAAATGAATGGGAAAACTTATCTGAGTGGTATAACCGATCCAATGGTCATGTCGTGCATTTGAGATTAATCAACCCAGTCTATTTGTATCAATCAGTTTTCTGATGGCCTTGTCTTAGCTAGACGCAGACAGATGTTCCAACCTTGCCGAATGCGGACACTTTACAACCATCTCCCTTTGTCATCTCACAGTGCCCTTCAAGGGGTTTTCACCAATGATATTCTCTCGTTTCTCTCAAACACCCGTCGCCTTAGGGTGCCTGTGAAGGTTTTCACTGTAAGACTCTCTTGTTTTATTTCTCTCAGCTTTCTTCGCCTTAAGGTGCTTATAAAGGTTTTCACCATTAAGACTCTCTCGTTTTGTTTCTTTCTCTGCCGGGAACTGGGCTGTTATCAACAAAACTCCCTCTACTGGTGTTTCCTTGGCTATCAATTCCTTCCGCTTGTGATCCTTATTCAGTCGGGGCTCAAGGTGTTATTCTCAGCTTTCCTTTGCGTGACTCGGCATTTCTTAGATACTGATCGAGAGGTCTTTTTTGGATATTAATATGGTTTTTGTGTATGACGCTAGAGAAGAGGATGCAACCTCAACGGGTAGCTCATTACAACTTTTGGAATCATGTTTTTCCAAATGAAACATAACTTCTGCCCCAGTTTTATTACTTGGGGAATCTTTGTCTTTTGGTACCTTATGACCGAGCCGTGAGGCGCCTACGTATCCTCTTTGAAGAATCAGGTCAAACGTAGTTCACTCATTTTGTGACTTTTCTTTGTTTCCTTTCTTTTTTATTATATATCATCATTAATGATTGCAAAAGAGGGCATACGAAAGAATAATTAAGGCTCAAAGGGGAGAACAAAGGTTAAAGTGTTTGGGTATTAGAAGAAATTGCCTCTGTCATTTCATTCTCCAACAAATGCCGATTACAAACAAACGAAACAAACCAACAACGATTAGATCGAAGAATCACACATAATATCTCTTGACGGCGTCTGAATTGACAGCCATATCGGTGCATCTTCCCTCAATATCCGTCAGACATAGAGCGCCATTGGATAATACTCTAGTCACAATAAATGGTCCTTGCCAATTTGGGGCGAACTTGCCTTTTGCTTCGGCCTGATGCGGCAGAATTCTTTTCAACACTTGCTGTCCCACTTCAAATCTCCTGGGACGTACCTTCTTGTTATATGCTCTTGCCATCCTTTTTTGATACAATTGGCCGTGACATACCGCCGCCAATCTCTTTTCGTCAATCAGACTCAATTGTTCCAATCTGGCTTTGACCCATTCATCATCATCAATCTCAGCTTCATCCACTATCTGGAGAGAAGGGATTTCGACTTCTGCTGGTATTACTACTTCAGTTCCGTATACTAGCAAGTAAGGAGTTGCACCCACTGAGGTACGAACAGTAGTGCGATAACCCAATAATGCGAATCGTAGCTTTTTGTGCCATTGTTTGGACCCTTCTACCATCTTCCTCAATATCTTCTTTATATTTTTGTTGGCCTCTTCGACGACTCCATTTGCTTTGGGACGATACGGTGTTGAGTTTCGGTGTGTAATCTTAAACTGTTGACATACTTCTTTCATCAAAACACTGTTAAGATTTGCACCATTATCCGTGATGATTACCTTCAGGATCCCAAACCTACAAATGATATGGGAATGTACGAAGTCTACCACTGCCTTCTTGGTCACAGACTTGAACGTTTTAGCTTCAACCCACTTGGTGAAATAATCAATAGTTACCAGAATTAACATATGCCCGTTGGAGGCTGCGTGCTCAATAGGTCTGATGACATCCATGCCCCATGTGACAAATGGCCATGGTGCTGACATTGTATGCAGTTCTGTTGGTGGAGAATGAATCAAGTCTCCGTGTACTTGACACTGGTGACATTTCCGCACGAAGTTGATACAGTCGCGCTCCATAGTGAGCCAATAATATCCTGCTCGCAGAATCTTCTTTGCCAATACATAACCACTCATATGCGGCCCGCAAACTCCGGCATGAACCTCTGTCATTATCGTCATGGCTTGACTTGTGTCTATACATCTCAACAATCCCAAATCTGGGGTTCTTTTATACAACACCCCTCCACTGAGGAAAAACCCATTTGCCAATCGCCGGACGACCCTCTTTTGATCTCCGGTGGCATGCTCCGGGTATATACCCCTCTTGAGATACTCCTAAACATCATAAAACCATGGCTCGCCGTCCATCTCTTCTTCTACCATGTTACAATAGGCATGATGATCCCGAACCTGGATATGCAACGGATCTACATGGACTTTATCCGGGTGGTGCAACATTGAGGCTAAAGTAGCCAAAGCATCGGCCACCTCGTTGTGCGCTCTTGGGATGTGTCTAAATTCCACTGATTGGAATCTCTTACTTAGATCATGCAAACATTGGTGGTATGGTACAAGCTTCAGATCTCGTGTTTCCTATTCTCCTTGAATCTGGTGTAATATTGACGTCCTGTATATCCATGTCCACTGCTAATCGCAGCCCTAGGATGCATGCTTCGTACTCCGCCATGTTATTGGAGCAATGAAAATGCAGTTGAGCCATAATAGGATAATGATGTCCTGTTTCTGAGATAAGCACCGCTCCTACTCCCACTCCTTTGGCATTTGCCGCCCCGTCAAAGAAAAGTTTCCATCCTAGTTCCTTGGTTGACTCCAACCCATTTATATTCAGCACTTCTTCATCGGGAAAATACGTTCTTAAAGGTTCGTATTCCTCATCAACGGGATTCTCGGCCAAATGATCTGCTAAGGCTTGAGCTTTCATGACTGTCGTCGTCACATAGACGATGTCGAATTCTATAAGTAATATTTGCCATTTTGCCAATCTCCCTGTAGGCATAGGTTTCTGAAAAATATACTTCAAAGGGTCCAGGCGCGATATGAGATAAGTGGTGTAGGAAGACAGATAGTGCTTCAGCTTCTGTGCTACCCATGCAGGGCAGAATACGTTTTCTCAAGATGAGTGTATTTAACCTCATGAACTGTGAACTTCTTACTGAGATAGTAAATGGCGCATTTTTTTCTGCCCGTAAGATCATGCTGCCCCAATACGCAGCCGAATGAATTTTCCAAAACCGTTAGATAAAGAATCAGAGGCCTACCAGGTTCGGGTGGAACTAATACGGGCGGATTTGACAGATACACCTTGATTTGGTCGAATGCTTCCTGACATTCTGTCATCCATTTTATCGCAACGTCTTTCTTTAATAGTCAAAATATGGGTTCACAGGTTGCTGTAAGCTGAGCAATGAACCGGCTGATATAATTTAATCTTCCCAACAGACTCATCACCTCCGTTTTGTTCTTCGGCAGGGACAACTCTTGGATGGATTTGATCTTTGATGGGTCCAACTGTATACCTCGGCGGCTGACAATGAATCCTAGTAACTTTCCTGACGGAACCCCGAAAGCACATTTGGCCGGATTGAACTTAATATCATACCTCCGAAGTCTTTGAAAAAACTTCTTGAGGTCTGCTACATGGTCCTCCTTTCGTCTGGATTTTATAATCACATCGTCCACGTACACTTCAATTTCTTTGTGTATCATATCATGAAATGCTGTGGTCATCGCTCTCATGTATGTTGCCTTTGCATTCTTTAGGCGGAACGGCATTACCCGGTAGCAGTAAGTTCCCTACGGCGTAATGAAAGTCGTCTTTTCTGCGTCCTCCTCATCCATTAAAATCTGATGATATCCTGCATAACAGTCCACAAAGGATCTGATCTCACGCCCGGTGCAATTATCGATCAAGATATAGATATTGGGTAATGGGAAATTATCCTTAGGGCTCGCCTTGTTGAGATTGCGGTAGTCAATACATACCCTGATCTTCCTATCTTTCTTTGGTACCGGTACCACGTTGGCCAGCCAATCGGGGTATCGAGTGACACGAATAACTTTCGCTTGTAGCTGCTTGGTCACTTCCTCCTTGATCTTTACACTCATATCCGTCTTAAACTTCCTTAATTTTTGCTTGACAGGAGGGGATGTCGGGTCAGTGGGCAATTTGTGAACCACTAAATCAGTGCTGAGATCCGGTATGTCGCCGTACGACCACGCAAAAACATCTTTGAACTCCACAAGTGTCTTGATTAATTCTGCTCTGAGGTTGGGTTCTAGATGGACAGTTATTTTGGTTTCTCTAATGTCATCTGCATCTCCTAGATTAATGGCCTCTGTGTCATTTAGATTGGGTTTGGGCTTTTCCTCGAAATGATTTAACTCTTGGCCGATTTCTTCTAAGGCTTCATCTTCGTCGTATTCTGATTCACTCTCATCATTTCTTATTTCTTGCATTGCTATTTCCGAACCAAATTGATTTTCTAGACTAGGTTGATTATTCCTTATGCATACCATATCATTAAGATCAGTCGAAAGAAAGCTGTTCAGACAAGTAAAGAGGAAGAATAAAACAAACTCAGAAATAAAAGGAACAAAAATTTCATTAATTGAAAAGTACAAGATAACAGGGTTTGCACACTTTTAAAACAAACTTGAAAGCAGAAATGGACTACAACCCTGAAATAATCCCAAACAAAATCTCGAAGGAAAACCAAAGCGAACTACCAAGACTCCTTCCGGGTGAGAAGAGAAGTGGCCTCCCAATTATTCAATTTTATTTTTGGCCCCACAAACTGTATTTCAGCATGACTATGCCCTTCTCCATCTTCTACCATGCACACATCCGTGAACAAATCCTCGAACTTCCTCAGAAATTCTTCATCTAGTCTAACCATGGTGCCGGAAATCCTCGTTGCCGGACGTCTTCTAATCCCGGACTTAACAAAGGATCGGAAGATGTGTGGAACTGGCTTTGGAAGTACCCACGTCTTCTGTTTGATCCTTTTAGCTCGTCTGATGTCCTCTGGTGGCGGTTCAAATCCTAAACCGAAGGTTCCCACATTTTCAGGCAAGGATACCGGTTGTATGATACCTTGCATAGATGCACCCAAGCCTTTGCCGGGCACGAAACCATTTCCCAACATTTCTTAAGCCTCCATGACGTTCGCAGAGATTATTTTGGTATCAGGAATGTATTCCCCCTCCGGAACTCTGTTGACGGATACCGCGTCGCAAACCTGGTATACCCATGGACCGGCGTCCTCCTCTACTTCAACAAAGGGAAAAATGGTGCCGGGCTGAGAGTGTAGATCATTTTCTCCATGGACCACAATCTCTTGTCGGTCCCATTCGAATTTGACCAGCTGGTGTAGGCTAGACGGAACCGCTTTTGCAGCATGGATCCAGGGTCGTCCTATCAA
>MU678506.1:6626-34497 GCA_026770625.1 Nicotiana glauca
ATTATTATTGAATTCTATATTTCTTATTGATGCTATAAATTATTGACAGATTATTAATGAAAAGGTAAATAAGTTGGCTTGCCTAGCTACCATGAGTAGGCACCATCACGATCCCGATGGTGGAAAATTCGGGTCGTGACAATGAATTATCAAAACAATAATTTTGGAAATAATTATTGGGGATTTTATGTATAAAAGAGAGAAAATAAATCAATTTAAACATTTAAAATTATGGAAAAAATAATAAAATCCTTAGACATGCTTATATATGCATATATATGCTATTTTGAAGGTATTTTGCATATTGAAAAATATATTGGGAAAAATTGGGTATTAACGGTCGCCTCGAAACATGAAGATAATTCTCTTTGAATATGAAGAATAGGATCCTCTACTTCTTACGTGCTTGGTAATTGGGGAATTTGAAAGCATAGTGTGATTTTTGGTGTCTTTTCTGCCGGAGTGAAATATGAAATTTGTTAGATACTTGTTAACAGATATCTTATAGGTCAGGAGTTGATAAAAAACTTTTAGTTAGATCTTCAGTCTTGTTCAAGAAACATCTCTTGTAGTTGATTTCATAACTTTCATTAGTTAGAATTTGCATGTCGGTTTTATATTATTGCTTCTTTTTAGGGAAATTATATGAAATTATAGAATAAAAGCATAAAAGAGAAGGAAGGGAAACATATAATGGTAGCGTCAAAGTGGAAGTGTTTGATACTGTCAAGAGTAGACTTTGTTAATGAAAAAGAAAAGGCTTCATCATACTATTTGTTGAGTTACTGGTTATCAATAGAAAGATGGTTGTCCTGGGGCATATAGGCACCTCTCTTACAACCTTGGTTGCAGATAATCGATTTGTGTTGTCTTTCTTTGGCATCTCTTGTTTCATTTTTCTTACCCCACCCCACCCCCACCCCCTTATATAAAATAGGTGGTGGTTGGTCAACTAAACTATTTCACCGCATCCATGATCCACCCACTAGTATAGGTGAAGGCATTAAAATTTTTTGTCTCTGATTAACTTCAAACCTCAGTTATTATTTTCCTTCGCTTGAACTCCGTAGACAATTGGGTCTGTCACACCCTCGATATATTATATTTATGGGCTCACTCTTTAACCAATAATACCATTCTTCCGATGTTTCCTTATTCACTAATTATAATGATGGAAAGATATAGCATACACAAATTAAGGAGGAATTTATTTTTCCGAGAATCCATAATACATTATAAAAATACACAGCCCATTCGTTCCTTTGATACATCTTTTCTCTACAACACAAACAAAAATAATAATAAATCTAGTGTAATTATACTGTAATTATACTAGTGGCATCTGGGGAGGATATTACATACGCTGATCTAACACTACCTTGTGAAGGTAAAGAGGCTGTTTCTGATAGATCCTCAACTGAAGGAGCAGTGAAAGAGAAGCAACCAACAATAACAACAACAAGAAAAGGCAAAGATACGTGTAGTAAGAAAGATATAGAAATAAGAAGTACAAGAATACTATTAATACTAATAATAAGAATGACACAATATGTAATAACAAAATTTTGAGAACAAGAAAATACAAGAATATTACTATTACTACAAGTAAGTGTGAGGAACTCTCAACTACCTATCAACCTTGAACCTTAATTCTCGATCTCCCCACCTTCATATTGAGGTTGATGTCCTTGGTAGGCTGAAGCAATGCCATGTTCTGCCTAATCACCTTTCCCCAGTACTTCTTTGGACTACTTCTACTCTTACTCAAATCCGTCATGGTAAACCTCACACACCTTTTAATAGGAGCATCTATGTCTCTCCTCATCACGTGTTGGAACCATCTCAGCCTTAATTCCGCAGTTTGTCTTCCACAGGGGCAAATTCCATCCTAATAACTTCATTCTTAATCTTATTTTTTCTGTTATGCTCACACATCCATCTCAAATACCTCATTCTGCTACTTTCATCTTTTGGATATGAGATTTCTTGACTAGCTAACACTCAACACCATATAACATAGTTAGTCTAACTATCACTCAATAGAACTTGCTCTTAAGCCCTCGTGGCACATTCTTATCATACAAAATAACAGTTGCGAGCCTCTATTTCATCTACCATGCTCCAATACGATCTGTAACATCCTTGCCAATCTCCCCAATTCATTGGATAACAGACCTAAGATATTTGAAACTATATTTGTTAGGGATGACTTCTGTATCAATCTTCACGTCCATTTCTGCTTCATGTATCCCATCACTGAACTAACACTCCAAGTATTCTATTTTTGTCCTACTAAAATTAAAACCTTTGGAGTATAGGGTCTATCTCCAAAGTTTTAGCCTATCATTAACCCTACAATGCATCTTGTTAATCAGCAACATGTCATCTGCAAATAACATACACTATGACACCTCTTCTTGGATGTGTTGCGCCATCACATCCATCGCCAGAGCGAATAAAAATGGGCTAAGAGTTGATCCTTGATGTAACCCCATTAGTACTCCTCCCGTAGTCCTTACCCAAGTTTTAGAACCATCGTACATATCCCTTATCACCCTAGTGTATGCTACTAGAATACCGCTAACTTCCAAACATCTCCATAGAACCTCTCTCGGGACTTTGTCATAAGATTTTCCTAAATCAATGAATACCATATGCTAATCCTACATCCTCTCCCTGTAATGCTCCACAAATCTCCTCACAAGATAAATGGATTCTATAGTCGACCACCCCGGCTAGAAATAAATACACTTCTCCTTACCCTTCTCTCCACAACCCTCCTCCAAACATTGATAGTGTGACTCAGCAGCTTGATACCCCTATGGTTGTTGCAATTATGCATATCACCTTTATTCTTGTACAACAGAATCATCAAACTCCACATTCATTCATCGGGCATGTTCTTCGTCCTAAAAATAACGTTAAACAATCTAGTAATCCACTCCTAGCTTGTCCGGCCTGCGTCCTTCCAAATTTTCACCGGATCTCATCTAGGCCAGTTGCTTTACCCCTGCTCATCTTCCGCATCACCCCCTCAAACTCCTCGACCTTAATACGCATACAAAACCCAAAATCATGTTGTCTCTCTAAGTTCTCCAACTCAACAAGCACAATGTTCATGTCCTCACCCTTGTTCTAGAGTTTATGGAAGTAAGTCTGCAACATGTTGACGACCAATTTTGGCCCTTCTTTTTCCTAATTATTTTCTTTATGCTTCATCATCCATGATAATTTACTAAATATATTTGAATTATTTTTAATTAATTATCCAAAATATTTATTGCATTTCTAATATATTTTTAGTTATTAACTTTAAAATTATTTTCTCTATTTTTAAAAATACATGCATATATCATAATTATTAATTTTATATTTTAAAATAATATAATATAATATATTTTATTATGTTATAAATAATTATCTAATGGTAGATGTTCATAACTCATAAAGGAGTATCCATTAGTCTTCTACATTATCTCCATAACTCCCACTACTCGAATACTCATGAAGTGATGGTTGTAACTCCCATACCTCCGTAACCTCCCCATGATCTTCCTCCGTGATCTCAACTGTTTAATGTCATATTTATGGTATTCTTTTTTATACTTCTATGTATTAATATACTATATAACTTCATCTTGAAATTTGATTTCATCTGGCACGTCTCAAATTTATTTCCTTAAGAGAAGAAAAGGGAAGTTAACTGTTTGGCACATTGAAGTTTGAGTAGTATGTGGAGTTTGGTATACATTATTATCTTAATGTTAGGACAGAAATTAGATTAACCATCTCAAGAATTGAGGTCCCATAAAAAAATTTGATCAAGGTAAGCTCATGAAATTGCATCCCAATAGAAGAAGGGCGTAACTTTTAGCTATCATTAGCGAACGGGAAAACGGGGTGTAGAATTAAAAAAGAAAAACACCTAGGGTAACACTTGGTTACCTTTCCTATGTGAGTTGGCCCTCCAATTCTGTGTACAAAGAGATGATATTGATTGTAATGTCATCTTCTTCACTTGAAAATTGACTGAAACCACTCTTTCTCGTCATCATAGTCCCTATTAAGCGTTGGAGGGCAGAACATCTCAGCAAGAATAGCACATATTCAGGGGAACAATTCATCGATAAGCATCGAAGAGGAATAAAAGTATACAACTGATGCGGTGGCTGTTCAACTTTGGTTCGGAGGACACATTGCGTTAGGTCTTGAATAATGTCCAAAATACCCTTAGATACAAATTTAATGCCAATAAGCTCACATGTCGAAACCGGGAGCTCTTCTAATATATAGAAAAAATAGAGGATGAGAAGTGATATTGTACACACTTTAAAATACTTGGAAAACACTTGAATACATGAAAGAAATAAGAATTTTTCTTCTCTTTCTCTCTATATCTCTTAGCTTTTCCTTATTTTATATTGTTACTTTGAGCTAAATTTCTTAATACGTTATCAGCACGAATTACTATATTCTTCTAATACTTCCTAAAAGAAGTGAAAACCTTCCATGGACGCTACAATTGCTTTTGCTGCTTTGCCAAGTGATAAGTTGACATCTCATGTCGTTGACATGTGTTGTGCACTATCCTTATACCACAAGTCTGTGGCTATCAGGCAAAATGAAAATAGAAGTATAATAATTGATGGAAGCCAATCGACTGAATGCTAATTCAGGATATGGTTACATTCTTCTAATTCATTCATATTTTATCTTTTACTCATCTTAAATTTATCTATTTGCGATGATAATTTTTCTGCCAAGTGGTATCTTACACTATTTATTTTACATTAGACTGCAATGTAAACTGTTAACTTATGTTTGTGTTCTACTGCATCCAATTTTTTGAATTTGCCTATGTATATACGTCTGCCTGGGTTGGCACTTTTGGGAATTGATGGAAAATATCCAGTGATGTGTGGCATTAGAATTAGAAATCTGATTTCCATAAAAAAAAATTAACAGTGGTATAGATTAAATACAAGTAAGTTATGTTTCTAACGTTGTCAAAGGTTCCCCGTGTTTAAAGGCTCGAAGATGACTCTAGTATATTTTGGAATATTATATTATTAATTGAGGGTAAGACGGTGGGTTCAAGTCCAACAGCACTATGAGGGTAAGACACATATTTAAGTCCTAGTGGTCCATGATGATAAGAGTTGGATTAAAGTCCCAATTTTTTATGGTGTAATATGCCTTTATATAGATAAGACATTATTTTGAGTCCTAATGCACCATAATAATGATACGATAATGATTCAGGCAAACAATGTGCTTTTGATGAAAAATTATGAAGCCCGTCCTACCTGATATGCTTCACTCAGTGATGCGAATATAATAACAGTATATGATAAATCTGAAAAAGACAATAATTTTTCATGACTGTATGAATATACGAGGGCATGGCAAGGGATGAGATAATAAATTTCATCACTATGGTAATTATCAAAGGAGAACAATAAGGGTTCTCGAAGTAATCCTTCAAATGGTGAAGGAAATATTTACCATCAAATTGGTATGAAAAAATTATAAAGAACGTCACGGTAATTGTACTCCATTCTTTGAAGAGAATAAGACATGTGATAAGCATTGAGAATGCAGAATAATTCCTGAAGGTGAATGTGTGTGTGTGTGTGTTTGTGTATTACAAATTATGCATAAGAATTTGCTTATGCACGATTGAATAAATACTACAACTCACTTCTACGAGAGGCTTGAGAGAAAGAAAGATAATGAATATTACTTTGTGGTTAAATGAATATGTCATTGGTTACGTACATTGGTATGCAAAAAATATTTTATCGTGCCTTATAAATGGTTATTAAAGATTAAGTTAAATCGATAAATAATTTTGCTTATGATGATTTTGACCATGATAATTATTATAATATGATTTTTTTCATGAAGGAGACATTCACTGTAACGACCCGACTGGTCGTTTTGAACTCTAGCCGGTCGTTCGACGATTCGAGACCTTGAGTTTCTTCACTTCATGTATTATGACTTGCACGTGTAGTCGGATTAGATTTCTGGGAAGATCAGAGCTGGTTTGGAAGAATAATTCTCAATTCATAAGCTTTAAGTTGGAATTGTTGACCAAGGTTTGACTTTTGAATAGATGGCCTCGGATCGAATTTTGGCAGTTCTGTTAGGTCCAGATTATAATTTTGGACTTAGGCGTATATCCGGATTTGAATTTTTAAGTTCGCAGGTTGATTTTATGCTTTTTGGTAAAGTTGGAAGATTGAAGTTTTAGAAGGTTGATTGATTTGACCGAGAATTAACTTTATTGATATCGGATCCGTATTATAGTTTCGGAAGTTGGCATAGGTCTGTTGTATCAATTGGGTCTTGCATGCAAAATTTGAGGTTATTCCGGGTTGATTTGGTATGGTTCAACATGAGTTTTAGAAGTTAAAAAGTTTATTAGATCATTAGGCTTGAATTAATGTGTGATTCATGGTTTTGATGTTGTTTGGAGTGATTTGAGGTCTCAAGTAGGTTTGTATTATATTTTGGGACTGGTTTGTATGGTTGGGCGGGGTCCTAGGGGGCCTCGGGTGTGTTTGGGTTGTGACGCGCTCTTATTTGATATTTTAACGTTGTTTCTTTGGGAATAAAGGCTATTATATTGAGAAAACGACCTTTGATTTTTTATTAGATTAAACTATTAGATTCTTATCGTAATTACGGAACCACGACAACAAAAATCATCGAATTTCGAAGTCATATGAGAGATTATGCCCATTTCCATGTCGGGAAAGATTGCTAGTTTCTGGTGCGAGCCTTTGTTCTTCACGAATGCGGGATAAGTCATGCGAACACGAAGAAGGATTTCTGGGTTGACCGGTCAACACAAAAAATTGCTATTTGCGAACGCGAAGGACTCATGTGAATGCGTTGATCAAAAATCATCTTGACAGTATTTTAAACCAAATATTTTAGTATTTTGAGCATATCTTGAGTTCTAGAGCTTCGTTTGAGGTGATTTTCACGGCGTTGTTGTCGTATCAAAAAGGGGGGAAATATTTGACCTTTATTTTGATGTTCTTCGTGATTATTTTCGTTGATTATTATTTTTATCCATCTTTAGATTGTAAGAATTAGGGTTTTGAGCCCCAAAGTTGAGAAATGGTATATCCTTGATTTGAGGGTCAATTCGTGGATGAAATTAGATTATTTTCTAGATATATACTACATAAGTTAAATGCTTATTTTCGATAATATTTGGAATTCAGGCAGACCCCGGGCGTTGGCCTTGTTGATTTTTCGAGCGGAGTTGAGAACTGTAACAAATTATTAAATTATGAGTATTGGAGTATATTTTGATTGGTTTGCACATTATTTGATTAGTTTTGGATCGTTTGGCATCGATTTGAGGAGTTAGAGAGGTGTTGGAGCCGGTTATTGTATTTTGTAGCAAGGTAAGTCTCTTGTCTAATCTTTTAAGGGGGAATTTGCCCCGCAGGTGTTATATTTATTATGTGCTATATATTGTGGGAGCTACACACGTATGAGGTGACAAGTGTCTGTGCGTATGCTAGAATTTCTGATTATGTCCGGGTAGACTTAGACTTACGTTATGCTTTAATTGTACTATTTGAGTTGTTCTTGCCTTTATAGATGCTTTAGTTTCCATTTAGCTTGAGACTAGACTCGCGTAGATTATCAAACTTGCTATTTTAGATACGTGACGAGCTACTTGATTAGCCGTGGAAATTGCACTTTCCTTTACGTATTTTTTCCGTGTTGTGCGTATTCGTCCGATAGTTTTTCTTGAATTTTATAACTCACACATATATTCGTGAGTAAGGTCAGTGACCTATCAAAGTTTTACATTCTAATGGATATGGGTGAATGCCTCAGCAATACATTTATGGGATCAGGTCGTACGTCTCGGCGGTATCATATAATAGACTCTTATAGGATCAGGTCGTTCGCCTCGGTGGTATCATGTAACACACTCTTATGGGATCAGGTCGTTCGCCTCAGCAAAGTAACATATTCTTATTAGATCGGACTGTTCTCCTTGGCAGGATTATGTATAAAAATCTTATGGGATCAGGTCGTTCGCCTCGGCAGTTCTATCAAACACTCTTATAGGGTCAGGCCGCTCGCCTCGACAGAATCGTGCGAAATATTTAATAAGGAGTCCGCGTACTCATGAGTTTCCCTAACTTGAGATGTGACACTTGATTTGGTGATGACCATTACCGATTCCATTTAAGGAGGTATTCTGTATTTGAGGACTTTGTGTTCACTATTCAGTCATAGACCGTATTATTTACCTATATCTGTTCTAACTATTTACTTACCATGTTTCATACTTGTCTACTTTACTATATTTGATTTATTGGAGCATTAGTAGATGTCAATGTCGACCCTCCGTTACTACTTCCTTGGTGTTAGGGTAGATACTTACTGGGTATGCGTTGATTTACGTACTCATGCTATACTTTTGCACTTATTGTGTAGGTATATCTATGACGTTCATTTAGGTGCAAAAGCGCAACTATTAAGGGGACTTTAAGGTGAGCAATATCTCGTGATACACTTCGCAGCACACGGAGTCTCCATCATGTTCATTTATGTTATCCTGTCAATTTTATATTCTACACAAATGTTGTATTATTACTGTACTCCCTAATAGATGTTTGTGATGATCTGGCAAGTCGTCTCATAAGTTACCGCTCCGTTTTTCTCGTTTCTACTTCTTTATGCTTTGTTTATCCATGTTATGTGGTATCGGGTTGGTCGAATTGAATCCGAAGTGATTTTGGTAAGGTTTGAGATACTTAGTCTCTTTGGAGTGAGTTTAAGTTGAAAAAGTCAACCGGATGTTAACTTGTGTGTTAGAGGGCTCGGATGTGAGTTTTGATGGTTCGGATAGCTTCGGGAGGTGATTTGGAACCTAGGAGTGTGATCGAAATGAGTTTTGGAGGTTCAGAGTAGATTTAGGCTTGAATTGGCGAAGTTGATATTTTGGCGATTTCTGGTTGATAGGTGATATTTTGATATAGGGGTTGGAATGGAATTCCGAGAGTTGCAATAGTTCTGTTGTGTCATTTGAGATGTGTGTGCAAAATTTCAGGTCAGTCAGACGTGGTTTGCTTGGGTTTTTTATCAAAAGCATAATTTAGAAGATTTTAGAGTTCTTAGGCTTGAATCCAATGCGAATTTGATTTTTTGATGTTGTTTGAGCGTTCTGAAGATTGGAACGAGTTTGAATGAGGTTATGGGATATGTTGGCATGTTTGGTTGAGGTCCCGGGGGCCTAGGGTGAGTTTCGGGTGGTCAATCGGACCATTTCTTAATGTTTGGAATTGTAGAAAATTTCTGATATGTGTTGTAGAGAAATGGCCTTCGCGTTCGCGAAGGGTTATCTGGTGAAGGCTGGAATTTTAGTCTCCACATTCACGAGGAAGGCTCCGCGTTCACGAAGGGCTGAGAGATTGAGCATCGCGTTCGCGCAGAGGAAATGGGCCAGTTGGGTTAAGGTCAAGTTATTCATCGCGTTTGCGAGTGTAGGGATGCGTTCGCGAAGGGTTGTATGAGGAAGAATCACGTTCGCGATCGTCAGGTCGCAATCGCGAAAGAGGAAAAATTGTTCAAAGTCATTATATGCTTCGGGAACGCGAGGCTTTGACCGCGTTCGCGGAGAAAGATTTCAGGCCTGGGCAGAAGGTTTAAATAGTCGTGTTGTCCGTGATTTTGGGGTTTATTTCCACCATTTTTTATCGTTGTTGGAGCTCTTGGAAAGGGATTAAAGAGGGATTCAAGGGGAATCACTTGGAGGTAAGATTATTGGACTTAAAACTTATTCTAATATGAAATCTACCTAATCAATCATGGAATATAAGCCAAAAATTGAGAAATTAGGGCTTGAGATTAAGAGACTTTAAAATGAGAATTTGAGGGGTCATTTGGACTCAATTTCAGTGTTCGTGGTATGTATGGACTCGTGGAAGGATAAGGATTCCGTTGATGTGATTTTTATCAAGTTTCAAGACGTGGGCCCATGGGTCGAGTTTGGCCAATTTCGAGATATTTGGTATTAATTGATTATTTTCGCTTGGGCTTCGTTCCCTTAGCATATTTTGACACCATAATTCTAATTTTGGTTAGATTCAACGCAAGTGGAGGCCGATTCGAGGGGAAAAAGCGTCGCGGAGTAGTGTTTTCACCAATTTGAGGTGAGTAACCACTGTAAATCTGGAACTGAGGGCACAAAACCCTGGTATTTGACTTGTTTTGATAAATGCGGTGATGCAGATGCTAGGTGACGAGCGTGTGGGCGTGCATCGGTAGGGATAGTGACTTGGTCCGTCCCGTAGCGGCTATTAGCCGCATATTTGATTTGAAACCTTATGATTTTCCGTACTTTAGTCATTTATACTGTATTATGGGTTGTATGCATGTGCAGCGGTTACTATGATTATTGTTATTATAAGATACTAATGAGCCTGAGTGCTGAGAGTGAGTACTGAGTGACGAAAGTTGAGTCACGAGTGACTGAGAGGCTGCCCGAGAGGCCATCATCTGAGTGATACCTTGCCCGAGGGGCCCAGTTATGATATTTTCACTGACTTCACTCTTCTTTTAAAATAAGCCTCTGTTGAAAATTGATAAGTATATGATTTCAAGTATTTAAAC
Organism: Nicotiana glauca; assembly: GCA_026770625.1. Classification (NCBI taxonomy): domain Eukaryota; kingdom Viridiplantae; phylum Streptophyta; class Magnoliopsida; order Solanales; family Solanaceae; genus Nicotiana; species Nicotiana glauca. The sequence continues at coordinate 17,280 of MU678506.1, forward strand.
TGAAATTGATGATTTTACGACGAAACTGGTTTTAAATTGTGGATTTTGATCTGTTATCCTGTTGTTTATTCACTTATATGATTTTTAACTGCTCGTCACTGCTTTCAAACTTTATTTAATTTAGTTACTTACTAAGTTGGCATACTCACATTACTCCATATACCATGTGTGCAGATCCAGATGCCTGAGCGGCGAAGTGAGAGTACTCAGTATTGTCAGAGTTTGCCGGAGATTGCAAGGTAGCTACAAGGCGTCCGCAGCCCTGTTTATTCCTTTATCCTTGTTTTCTGCATTTTTAGACTTTTGATGTATTAGACAGTCCGTTATGTATTTACAGACTCTAGACTCGTGACACTAGATATTTGGGGTTGTGTTGTCTTATGTTTTTATTGTTTTTCGCACATTTTAGTTTTTTTAACCACTTGTTATGAAGATTTGGTATTTAAACCTGTGTTAGAAAAATGGTTTATTAAAAGAAAAAGGGTTATGATCGATGTTTGGGTTGGCTTGCCTAGTAATGTGATAGGTGCCATCACGACCGGGTATTTGGAGTCATGACAAGTTGGTATCAGAGCCTAGGTTACATAGGTCTCGCGAGTCATGAGCCGGTATAGTAGAGTCTTGTGAATCGGTACGGAGACATCTGTATTTATCCTCAAGAGGCTGCAGAACCTTTAGGAAAACTTCATATTCTTGAAATTCTTGTCGTGTGAATCTGTTGATCCGAGTACTAAACTTCTGTTATTCCATTCTCTCGCAGATGGTGAGGACACGTGCTACCGGGAAGGATAGACAACCATCAGTACCACCAGCTGGGTCCACTACAGGTCGAGGACGCGATCGAGGCTGTAGTAGGGGCAGAGCAGCTAGGGTAGCACTTGCAGATCCACCAGCTGCCCCAGTTCAGGATCAGGTCCTAGTTGTGGATGCTACAACAGCACCAGCTCAGGCACCAGATGTGCCTATTGTGATTCCAGGCCTTCAGAAGTCTTTAGCTTAGATTTTATCAGTGTGTACCGATTTGGCTCAGGCGGTCTCAGCTGCTACGGCCGCAGCCACTTCTCAGGCAGGGAGAGGCACCCAGACTCCCATTGCTCGCACACTTGAGCAAGTTGTGCAGGGACTTCAAACCAAGGGCACCTCCAGCCCAATCGGTTGCACCAGCTCAAGAGTATGTGGTACCAGTTATGCCGGACGACGAGCAGTGTTGAATTGAGAGGTTTGGTAGACTTCAGCCTCTAACTTTCAATGGTAGAGAGGGCGAGGATGCCCAGGATTTCTTGGATAAGTGCCAGGGGATGCTTCGTACAACGGGTATTCTAGAGACTAGTGGTGTAGCATTCACTACCTTTTGGTTTTCTGGGACTGCCTTCACTTGGTAGGAGGCGTAGGCCTGTTGGTGTAGCGCCCCTTACCTGGCAGCAGTTCTCTGTTCTCTTTCTAGAGAAGTATGTGCCATAGTCTCGCCAAGAGGAGCTACGCAGGCAGTTCGAGCAGTTGCGTCAAGGAGAGATGATCGTGCCACAGTATGAAACACAATTCTATGAGTTAGCTCGGCATGCGGTCTGGTTGGTTCCACAAATTGAGAGAGGATCAGGAGGTTTGTTGATTGCCTCACATATCAGCTTTGTATTTTCATGACTAGGGAGAGGGTGACAAGTGCTAATTTTGAGGAGGTTGCTGACATCGCCCGTGAGATTGAGTCGGTTCCTTACTAGGAGCGAGAAGAGAGGGAGGCCAAGAGGCCTGGGGATCTGGTAGATTTAGTAGTGCTCCTTCGAGGGGTCAGTTCTGGTAGGGCAGAGGTCGTCCATTCAGGTAGGCTCATTCAGGCCCAGCCAGTTGTCTCATGAGTTACCTCTCTGTTTCCCCCATTTCTGCTTCTTTATGCTTTGTTTATCCGTGTTATGTGGTATCGGGTTGGTCGGATCGAATCCGGAGTGATTTTGGTAAAGTTTGAGACACTTAGTCTCTTTGGAGTGAGTTTAAGTTGGAAAAGTTAATCGAATGTTTTCTTATGTGTTGGAGGGCTCGGATGTGAGTTTCGATGGTTCGAATAGCTTCGGGAGGTGATTTGGGAACTAGGAGTGTGATCGGAATGAGTTTTGGAGGTTCGAAGTAGATTTAGGCTTGAATTGGCGAAGTTGATATTTTGGCGATTTCCGGTTGATAGGTGAGATTTTGATATAGGGGTTGGAATGGAATTCTGAGAGTTGAAGTAGTTCTGTTGTGTCATTTGGGATGTGTATGCAAAATTTCAGGTCATTTGGACGTGATTTGGTTGGGTTTTTATCAAAGCGTAATTTAGAAGATTTTGGAGTTCTTAGGCTTCAATCCGATGCGAATTTGGTGTTTTGATGTTGTTTGAGCATTCCGAAGGTTGGAACAAGTTTGAATAAGGTTATGGGATATTTTGGAATGTTTGGTTGAGGTCCCGGGAGCCTCACGTGAGTTTCGGGTGGTCAATCGGACCATTTCTTGATGTTTGGAGTTGCAGAAAATTTCTGATCTATGTTGCCGAGAAATAGCCTTCGCGTTCGCGAAGGGTTATCTGGTGAAGGCTAGAATTTTAACCTTCGCATTCACGAGGAAGGCTCCGCGTTCCCGAAGGCTAAGAGATTGAGCATCGCATTTGCGGGTGATGCTCCGCGTTCGCGCAGAGGAAATGGGCCAGCTGGGTTGAGGTCAAGTTATTCATCGCATTCGCGAGTGTAGGGATGCATTCGCGAAGGGTTGTCTGAGGAAGCATCACATTCGCGATGGTCAGATCGTGATCGCGAAAGAGGAAAAATTGGTCAAAGTTATTTTGTGCTTCGCGAACGCGAGGATTTGACCGCGTTCACGAAGAAGGGTTTCAGTTCTAGGCAGAAGGTTTAAATATACGTCTTGTCTGCAATTTTGGGGTTTATTTCTACCATTTTTTATCGTTTTTTGGAGCTCTTGGAAGGGGATTGAAGAGTGACTCAAGGGGAATCACTTGGAGGTAAGATTCTTGGACTTAAAACTCGATTCTAATGTGAAATCTACCTAATTAATCATGGAATTTAAACCAAAAATTGAAGAATTAGGGCTTGAGATTAAGAGACATAAAAAGGGGAATTTGAGGGGTCATTTGGACTCCGATTTCAGTGTTCTTGGTATGTATGGACTCGTGGGAGGATAAGGATTCCGTTGATGTAATTTTTATCGAGTTTCGAGATGTGGGCCCGGAGGTCTGGTTTGGCCAATTTTGAGATTTTTGGTATTAATTGATTATTTTCGCTTGGGCTTCGTTCTCTTAGCATATTTTGACGTCGTGATTCTGATTTTGGATAGATTCTACGCGAGTGGAGGCCGATTTGAGGGGCAAAGGCGTTGCGGAGTAGTATTTTCATCGGTTGAGGTAAGTAACCATTGTAAATCTGGAACTGAGGGTACAAAACCCCGATATTTGAATTATTTTGATAAATGCAGTGACGCACATGCTAGGTGACGAGAGTGTGGGCGTGCACCAGTAGGGATTGTGACTTAGTCTGTCCCGTAGCATCTTTTATCCATGTATTTGATTTGAAACCTTATTATATTCCATACTTTAGTCATTTATACTGTTTAATGGGCTGTATGCCATGTTTGGGTCTTGTGCCGACCTATTGAGACCCTTAGGGGCATTTCTACTATTTTTCCTCACTCTATTTGTTTGAAAAGAAAATCCTCAATCATGTCATATATTTGAGTTCGTAACGTTATGGGTAAAGTTTATCTTCGAACATGTTCAAAATCCAGGCACGTGGGCCTGAAGGTTGGCTTTATTGACTTTAATGAAAATAAACTCAATCCTCGAAGTCAGTAAAACCAGAGACACAAATCCTCAAAATCTCGTACGAAAACAACAAATCCAACTCAATACAACAAGGAATACAAAACATATAAACTGTTGCGGTGCGCAACCCGATCCCATCGTACAAACACAATTCTCCCTTATTTCACTATAGCAATAACAATAATAACAATTAAAATCGATCCCACTATATAATAAGAATCAATATCATAATCCTCCCTTATTTCATTATATCAATTCTCCCTTATTCCACCTGTTGCGGCATGAAACCCAATCCTACCATATCAATATCAATTTTTCCTTATTCCACCTGTAGTAGCATGTAACCCGATCCATAAACACAAATCAATAAATGAAATCAATTCATCAACTCAAATCACAAGAATCTCTATGATTAATGAACATAAAAGTATAAGCATAAAGGGAAAACTTGTTCCAAATCAAGAATTTCTAAAATTAATACTAAGCAGCAGGACAAGTCAAACAAATGACAACTAAAGGGTACAAGTAAGTCAATTAAGGCAAGTATCAATTAAATCATGGAATCATGGAAGAAACTAATGTTTTAATATGAGAATAATAAATGGCAAGTAGCATATTAAAGCTTGTAACAGTTAAGACGTGGAACAAAATAATTAATGAAATACGAAAAAGCATGGGAACAAGTATTCTGACGGCGTATATACACTCGTCACCTCGCATATACGCTGATACACATGAATTTCACATAGCACATAGCTCAATGGATCTTAATTCCCTCAAATCAAGGTTAGAACCAGCATTAAACTGGCTAGCAAGTAAATTAAAGCTCTACTAGGGCCCTTTCTCTAAAATCCGCCTCCAAACCAATCGAATCTAACCAAAATCGACTCAATAACATCAAATAATGCTAGGAAAATCAATTACAATGCAAACAGTTAAGGTCTTTACACTTTTCCCAAAAAGTCAACAAAAATCATCCTCGAACCGCTTAGTCAAAACCTGAGATTCAGACCAAAACCCATTTACACATTCACCTCGAGCCCGATTATATAATTAGTTTCGAAATTCGACCTCAATTTGAGGTCTAAATCTCAATTTTATTTAAGAAAAAAGAAAAAACCCCAATTCTTCCCAAATCCCTAAATTTTGACCATGAAAGAACATAAGTTAATGCTTAAAATTAATGGGTGTTGATGGAAATGGAAGAAAACAAGTTAAAGCACACTAACCTATGAAAGGGTGATGAAATTTCTCCTCCAAATCACCTCTAGGCCAAGCTCTAAAGAAAGGATGGTGAAAAATGGGTGAAATCCCGTGTTTGAAATATTTTAAGGTCTGAGCGTCAGGCCTGCCATGTTCGCGATGCATAGCGGCCCAATTGGCCTTCACATTCGCGAAATGTTCTTTGCATTTGTGATGGCTCTTCCCCCCAGCCATCACATTCGAGGCCCAATGATCGTGTTCGCGAATAACACAAGACCAGCTCTCCCAAAATTCCACAACGCTTAGCATTCACGGAAGAACAATATCGTCCACATATACCTCTATCTCCTTGTGTATCATATCATGAAAGATGGTATTCATGGCCCTTATGTAAGTGGCCCCTGCATTCTTCAGGTCGAATGGCATCATCTTGTAACAGTAAACTCCCCACGGCATAATGAAAGTCATTTTCTCAGCATCTTCCTCATCCATCCAGATCCGATGATAACCAGTGAAGCAATCTACGAATGACTGTAGCTTATGCTTGGCGCAATTGTCAATCAGGATGTGTATATTTGGCAAAGGGAAGTCGTCTTTCGGACTGGCCCGATTGAGATCCCGGTAGTCGACACAGACTCTGACCTTTCCATCCTTCTTTGGCATTGGCACAATGTTGGCTAACCATATCGGGTATTCTACTACCCTTGGAACCTTAGCTTTGATATCTTTGGTAACTTCTTCCTTGATTTTCAAACTCATATCAGGTTTGAGCTTTCTGAGCTTTTGCTTTACCAGTGGACACATTGGATCGGTTGGCAGTTTGTGAGCCACAATAGACATACTCAGACCAGTCATGTCATCATACGACCTGGCGAATATGTCCTCATACTCCCTTAGAAATTTTTTGTATTATTTCTTCTCCAATGGTGATGGGTGAATGCGGATTCGCGTTTCCTTGACATTTTCGGTCTCGTCCATGTTAGATTTAGGTCTGTTCTCAAAGTGCTCAACTTCTTTGACAATCTCGTCAAGTATGTCATCTTCCTCTGAATTAATGTCCATTTGTTGCATTGTCTTATTGCATGTCACAGTCATTGGTTCATCAAGATAAATAATAGTAATATTGTATTGGTAAGGTAAGGAGCAAAACGATAGCAATAATATTACTTCACAAGAAAAATCAAACATGCTTTTGATAAATTGAATAATTTTTTTGAACATTGAAGATCTTATTGAGGAAATTGAAAAATGCGAAAAAAATCATTTAGTGAATAATGCTTGTTTTAGCCTTGCTACCCCGAGGCTCGTCGGGCTCTGGTGGTTCTGATGGTCCAATTCTTGAGATGTGCCCCTCTGCTCATAGCCTGTATGGAAAGGCCTTTCTCCCCCTCCTCCTGGAGGATAACACAACAGTCCATATCACTATTCTCTAAAAAACAAGTTCTTCATTGCTGCAAGTGCTTCTTCTTCATCTGACCAATAAATAATGTCGGCCTATTGGAATGTCTATTCCAGATGCGGTATTGGCTGCTCTAGTGGGTAGTATAGACCGCGCCATGGTGGCAACCAGCTATTGAATTCTTCCCAGGTGTATTCATATCCCAAACAGAAGGTAGTGCCATGTTTCTCGAGTTTTATGGGTTTAGATATTCCTTGGAGGTTCTTGCCGAGCCCTTTGCCAAATTCGTACGCACTCAAAATTAGTATACTCTCGATTTTGCAATCACACCATTTGTCTTTGTCGACAGCATTGACCCGTTCAATGTGGTGGTAAGTTACTCCACTCAGCTTCCTTCTTCACCCGATCGCCGGAATAGTCTGGCGACTGTATATAGGGTTGCTACCGTCGCTGTGAATGATCACTTCCTGGTGATTCCGTTCAAATTTTACTACCTGATGCAGCGCTGATGCTACGGCCCCAGCAGCATGAATCCATGGTCGTCCCAGCAGCAAGTTGTAAGACGCTGGTACATCTATTACTTGGAAATCGACCTCGAACCAGGTTGGTCTCATCTGCAGGCATAGACTAATCTCACCAATGGTAGACCTCTGAGAACCATCGAGATCTTTCATATTGAATGCTAAATCCTTTATCTCATGCAGCCTTTTACCCAACTTCTTAAGTCTTACCAGCGGACAAATGTTAAGACTAGAACCTTCATCGATCAGGATCCTGGTGATGAAATAATCTTCGTATTGCATGGTGATGTGCAGTGACTTGTTGTGCCAGCCCTTCAGGTGACTGCTCATCCTCATAAAAGGTGATCTTATGGCTTTCCAGCACTTGTCCTACCATATTAGCCATTTCCCCGCCAGTGATGTTACTTGGTACGTATGCTTCATTTAGCACCTTTTACAAAGTATTCTTGTGTGCCTTGGAATTTTGCAGAAAAGAGAGAATGGATATTTGTGCTAGCATCTTGTTTAATTGGTCGATGACCAAATATTCCTTGGCTTGTATTTTCCTCCAGAGGTCGTCCGGACCTATCTCAATGAGGGCCAGCCGATTGGAGGCCTGCTTGCTTGATTCAGCTAGATGTTCAGGGGTATAGGCTCTACCAGTTCTTGTCATACCTTGTGTTACGATAGTTTCTTCAATCCTGACCTTGCCCTTCCTTCTCGCCTCGGCTGTATAGTCCGAGGGTACAGCATTTGTATATAAGGGTGGCATGATAGGCATCGCCACTGGGGTTGGCGCGACTATCCTTACTTCCAATGGAACCAGTTCCCTGGGTGGCAAGACTGCAACCTCAAATAATGCGGGTGCATTTGTCGGAGACACGAATTCAACCTTAATTGGTGCTGGTGTCTTTGCGGGTGGAGCTACTTCAAATTCAAGAGGTATAGACATATTCACCTCAGTGTTGTCAACCGGTTGGATATGGACTATGATGGGATTGAGGGTAATTGTCGGTTTCTTTGGGTCATCACCTTCTGCGATCAACCCGATAGATCCATCGGGATCTCAATCATCTTCTACTTCAATCATGTGGACACCTCTACCCTTATGGTCTGGCAGAGGGTTGTTGCGGACGTTTGGAGCGGGTTCCTTTGCCACAATGATTTTGTTATCAATTAAAAATTGTATCTTGTCTTTCAAGGAGTAACACTCATTGATGGTGTGCCTTTTCATGCCGGAGTGGTATGCACAGGACTTGTTTGGGTTGACCCACTGAGAAGGATTCTCAGGGGTTGTAGCAGGGATGGGGGTAACATAACCAGTAGCTCTGAGCTTCTCATACAGCTGGTCGATGGGTTTAGCGATGGCTGTATATTGTTTTGGAGGTCTGAAATCAAAATTAGGTCGGGGTCTAGGGAAATTTTGGCGTGCAGGGGATGATTGATAAAGGGATGGTTGAGCATTATAGGTTTGGTAGGCATGAGCGGATTGGGAGTATCTAGGCGAAGTAGGTTGATATGTAGGAGGTGGAGATGACTGATAAGTTGGTAGTGGAGCTTGGTATGAGGGTGCTTGGTAATTTGGGGTTGGCTGGTATGTGAGTGGAGGTGTTGGGTAAGCTTGGTATTTAAGGGGAGAGTTGGTCCTTTGTGCAACCATCACGTCCCTTACATCCCATTTCTTGGAAACACCACCGGACTATAAAGCCTTATTCGTAGCTTGCGAGGCTTCGAAATTTGTAACCACACCACTTTTAATACATTCTTCAATTCTTTCACCTAATTTGATAATGTCGGAGAACTTGTGGTTCTCAATCGTCATCAGTCATTCATAGTATTATGGGTCCTGAGCCCGGACAAAGAACTTGTTCATTTGCTCCTCTTCTAAGGCGGGTCTGGCCTTGGCAGCTTCGGACCTCCAGCGAGTAGCATACTCGCAAAATGTCTCCGTGGGCTTCTTCTTTAAATTCTGGATATAGAACACATCTGGAGCGTTCTTTGTATTAAACCTTAATATGCCCATAAAGTCAGATGTCATGCTCACCCAGCTTGACTACTTCTTGGGATCTTGGCTGATGTACCAAGATAATGCATATCCATTCAAACTCCTCATGAACAGCTTCATGTGGATACTTTCATCTTTCCCTACTCCAACCAACTTGTCGCAATATGTCCTCAGATGGACCCTTGGATCACCCGTGCCATTAAACATTTCGAACTTAGGGGGTTTGTACCCCTCAGGCAGTTCTACATCAGGCTGTATGCAAAGGTCCTCATAGTTCAGCCCCTCGATTCCTTTGCTTCCCTCAATGCCCTGAATCCGGCTTGTCAATTTCTTAAGTTCCTCGGCCAAGTTCCTGATAAGCAGATCCTTTTCATCAGACTCAGATGTGCCTGAGACAGGTTGGGTGGAGTATTGCATGGTCTCCATGTAGATAGGATTGTTATGGTAGCCTTGTGTATGGGTGTGGAAATGGTCGTTTGCGGAGTTTTGATGTTCTGGGATGAGTAGTGAAGTGTTATTTGGGTTATGACAGGTGTTACATTGGTTCTTTGGTGGAGTAGTGTGATGGTGAGGTGCGGGATGATTCTCTTGTTTTGGGATATTTTGAGGAGTTGTGGGGTTTTGAGTGTCGGGGAAGTTGGTATCTGGGGTGCTGAGGGAAAATGACAGGTTTGCCAGATTTCGAACCTGATCGGGCTCTTCCTGGAATCTCAATGCTTTATGCTCAAGTTTTGACACATTCTCGTTAGGAACCTGAATACCATGGCCATCAGTAGCCTCTACCCGTTCAAATGTCTTCTCCTTCCTGATGTTTTTCAAATCTTCCATTTTATTCTTGTCACGCCCCGAATCCGAGGGACATGACCGGCGGTCGACCGGGTAGCCCCAGTCAAGCGGACCTTAGTGCCTCTCCTACCCCACGTGTTACCCCGCATTTTTTATTACTTATTAGCCAAGAGAAATAACCATTTACAAACAAAACACCTTTTTATCTCAAAACATACATATGGTACATGATTCTTAGCGTGGTTTACACTTTACATAACCCAACGTGCAAGATACATATTACATAAGTCATGACCCACATTTCCTGTCTACAGAGCCTCTAAACATGAAAAGGGATGATATCGCACTTGCCGGTAACAAGGTTACGGCTATACCTTATAAAAATACCAAAATAAGACTCCAGAATAAAGGGGCATGAGCCACGCAGGGCCCCGAAAGGAAAGGGGCTCACCAATTCAGCTGGCGGGAAGGGATGAAGAGCTACGGTCGGTGGAATGGAGTACCTGCTATGGACCCACCTACAATCATAACACGAATGTAGCGCCCCCGGCAAAAGGGACGTCAGTACACTTGAATTGTACTGGTATGTATGAACAAACTAGCTCCAAGTAAACTCAAGTCATATACAAGTAGGTAACAGTAATAGAAACAACAATCAAATGCACAAGAAAAGGAACAATCAATCCAAAAAAGATTTCAATCTCTCCTGTTTTCCACCTTCCACAATTTCACACCAATGATTTCACAATTGCTCAAATGTTTATTTCAATAGTGATTTCGATCACTTTTCCACCCTTATTACCTCGTCCACCCTTATTACCTCGGCCACCCTTATCACCACAACCCACACCTTATAACTTCATGTTGCGGCGCGCAACCCGATCCCACCGTATAGTCACAATCCACAAACAACACAACAACAATCAACAATTTACAAGGATCAACAACAACACTTCTTAAGAAATAACAGCAACAATTTACAAGTATTTCCATAACCATCAATACTATTTTCCTTCACAGCCAACAACTCACATGTGCTTTACATTACAACGACAATTGCCCACAATAAGCCATAAATGTGGTTATCACAGTTATTCCAGTTGCATCATTCACGATTTTCTTCCGTCATTTGTTTAATAACTCTTACCACATAACACTTTTACGATCACGTATTTAGTTTACTGCCAGTTACTTGCACCATTATATCGGGAGACTTAACCACAACACTCAATCAAACCAATCACAAGACTTCCACAACAATCACAATAATTTTCATGAATAAGCCACGTAGATATCACATATCAAACATTCGTACACCAAACAAGGCAATTCTACAAAGATTAAAATTAGCCATACATACCTGGAGCCGAATTCCCTTTTACTATCTACTTCCAGCTTTACCAAAAATCCTGGTAACGTCAATCTAGTACACAAATTAATACATATTTCTTAAAATCAAAGTTCACAATCACTACCCGAACATATTTAGGTTATCAACCCTTCTTTACATAATTCTTTACTCTTACTAGATTTTAGGTTTTAATAGACATGCATGAGTGTTTTGACCCCTATTACCAAGAATCAATGCATAAGAATCTCCCTTTTTATTAAAATCTAAAAATCAATGAAAAAGAGTTGGGCACCTTACCTTCAAGAATGGAGATGAAGATAATACTCAAGAATTTCTGGGCCTGGGCGACGTTGGAAAATTAAATTGATGAAGATAAGACTTTCTCTCTCAAGAACCCTCTCTCCCTTCACTCTAGTTTTATCCAGAAAATGTGTAAAAATAAAGGGTTGGGGTATTTTATTTAAGAAGAGATCAGGTTGAAAAATTAGAAAATCTGGAGCTGAGTCGGGTCTGCAGTCGCACTCTGCGATCGCAGAGTGGAAATGCGGTCCGCATAATGGACGCAAAAGTGCTCCTAAAATCTGACTTCTCTGCATGGGTTTGCGACAGAAATGCGGTCCGCATTTCTGTTCTGCGGTCGCATAATGCACCGCGGAATTGACCTTCACAAATCCTCGAGGAATTTATGCGATGATTATGCGGTCCGCATATTGATTATGCGATCGCATAACAGACCGCATTTTCAACTTCAATTTCGACTAACTCACTGGTTAACTCTGCGGCAGAAATGCGGTCCGCATACCTGATCTACGGCCGCATTCTGGACCGTATAATGAAAATTTTCTGGAAAATTTTGATTCTTCATTTTTAAGTGCAAAATCAGTAAAAAGGGTCTGAACTGCAGCGAGCTTATTCCTAACACATATTCGGATCTTGGCATTACGAGCTACTAGGTTTTGAGCACAAAATTTTACGGGGCCTTACAATTCTTTCCTTTGTCCTTGCCTTTAATGGGACTAAGAGGAGGAGTGGGTTGAGGGCCCCTGGATCTTGTAAAGTAAGATGATGATGCCAGAATGCACGAACTAACCTTTGGGGAAGGAAATAATAAAACAAAAACAAAAGGTAATCAAGTTAGTGAGGATTATAAAAAATATTGTAATATTTAAACACATAGTGGGGGAATGTAAAGCGTGTCATAATTTGGGAACATCTTTGTGCCTGAAGTAGGCCTAGCAACAAATAAACTTGGAGAAATTTAAATGCTAAATGCCTCATTTTATTGATAAAAATAGGCGAATCCCAAAACGACACTAAATAAACAAGAAATAAAAGTCACTAATGGCCATTGGCCTTATTACATTCATAAAGCGAAAAAGTAAATCTCTATCTTATTTGGTCCCAGAAGGACCTTCCCCAGATTCGACATCCTTGGATCCGTTGAACAACTTCCCCAATTCACGAAGTCCCAGCAACAGGTATGCTCTGGCTAGATGTCCACCTTTGGTCCCTTCAGCCTTTTGACAACCTTCAACCTTTTTGAGAAATTTTCCCTCTAGTTCTACTATGCCTCACTCCAAGTATCCTAGCCTTTTGTTGGAACTGATAGCCATGTCCTTCCATTCCTCAATCAACTTCTCGTTGGACACTTGTATCTCGCGATGTTCGTTCTCGCATTCACAGATCCTTTTGCGCAGTTGGTTGTACTTGAGTTGCACCTCGGCCTTTTCATCTATAATTCTGTGACCTCGAACAAATACTGACTAGCCCAGACCATCCCAATTGTCTTCCAACTAACCCGAATAGAAAGGGGTACAACCAGCATGATATCTGTCTGGCTCGATGGTTTCTTTCCCCATTACGATCTTGTAGTGCCACATGTGATAGGCTTGGCACTTGTGGGGATTATCATCATTTTGGAAGTCAGCTCGAAGATGGCTCATTTTGTCGACCATGGGTATGACTTGCTTCCTACATGCTTGCCTCATAACTCGAAGAGGGACGTAAGGGTATGTTCCTCTTAGACCAATCTGTATCAGGAAAAGTGTATCTCTGGATCAGGCGATGAACTCCTCTGTCGGAAACCACTCGAACATCCATTGAACCTGTTCTTCAATCAGACTATCAAAGAGCTCAACCCATTCTTTGGCATTCTCAGGCTGAGCGAACATATCGGGGATGTAATTCATTCGCTTTGGATGGTTGAAAGCAATGTGGTCATCCCAGGCCCTTAGCTGAATTCCTTCTCGGTATTCGCCTATTTGGAGATGTTCCATGAGCCAAAGCTAAAGTAGCATATTGCAGCCTTCGAAGTGTTTCACTCCTCGTTAACACTTCTCTAAGGCTCGGTATATGTCTGCAATGCTCATAGGTACAATGCTGAATGTCTACCCACCAATTCCCTCCATTAGGGTCTTGGTTACCATAGCCAGCCTAGTATGGATTCTCCCTTTCTTCATTGAAAACACGATCAGACCCAAGAAGCAAAACATGAAGATGAATACCCTACGATAAATATGTCCCAAGGACGTGATGGCAAACTCGCCATGGTAGGTATGGTATGACTTAGTAAAACAATGTTGAAGTAGAACTTTCAGGAGTGAAACAGGTTTTCAGGAATAGACACAGTTTTAAAAATGCTAAGAGTGAAAACAGTTTTGGAAGCAATTCTGAGAAAACACACAATAACAAAAGACAACTTAGAGTGCTCAGATTCAGAGCCTATCACATGATTCTAAGTGAAGACAAACAGCTTTACAGACAAGGATCAGGGGGTTTGGGGACATATAGAGCTCAAATCAGAAACACATAAACATGGATGAGAAGAGAAGCATATTGACCAGCCAGTACAAAGAACAAGTAGGAACTGATTGGCTTCCACAACGCAAACTACCACTTCAAAGTGTTAGCAAGGGAATCATGCTCGAAATTAGAATAGTAATAAGCAATAGAGCCAAGGAATGGGAGTAGTCATGCTAAGGACAGGGGTCTATTACACATGATTAGTCATGCCACTTAGTATTAACCAAGCACATTTAGGAGTCTATGATACTAACATCGCATATCAGTTGAGGAGAATAAACAAGAACTCAAGTAGACATGCTGGCCAAATATCAAACAAGACAAGTGATACCCAGACATGCTGATTACACACTTGAACAGGAGAGGGAAAAACTTAAACATGCTGAATAAAGCAGTAAACAAGGAGAGCAATCAAATACATAAGCCATTAAACTAGTGTAGAAGGAGACATGGATTAACAGACATGGAGCACATAGAGCTGAGTTTCAGAATTGAACTAGGAACATACCAGTTAAGGAAGCAAAATGCAGAAAAGTAAAGTAAGGAGTTCCACAGTCTAGCCTTGGCTTTCAGTCGAGAGAGAGTTTGAGTGTGTGTATGTGTATTCTGAACTAATTGTTTGTGTCCTAAGACTGTAGAAGAGAGTCATTTATATAGTAGTTGAGAGCAGAGTAAAATAAGGTAAAGAATCAATCATCTAGTAATTAGGGAAAGTTAGATAATCAATCATGCACAAAATCAGCAAGGTTCTCCTCTAGTAAAGGGGCGACCACTTGATGATAAAGAGCAGGACATATGATTAAGGAAAGAAAAATTTAAATACTTAAGTACGGGGTGGGTAATTAAGGGTAAATGAACAAAAGTTCAATTAAGGGAACAATCAATAGGAATCAGGAAGTACCACAGTTAACGTAAATAAGTCAAGGAATAAACAAAGGTTGTAGAAATAGGAAAATAACCTGAAGCCAGTATAGAGGTATTACCATAGCAAATCGGTGAATACGGATTCAAAATAATACTGATTTAGGAAAAATGATATAGGTTTTCCATGAATAAGCAGATAAACCAAGTATAAATGGAAAGAATCGAATCTGAAACTCTAATAGAGGTATACTAGGGTAAAATCACAAGATATTCTAATTAACGAAGAGGTAATCATGTAAATCAAAGCATAGAACATTGGCATGTATCAAATAACACGGACAAGTGCAGAATCCAAACAAAGTGTCAAAATGGGGGTTTTAGCATAGGCTAGTTAGGGTTCAACAAAATCAATCAAAACACATGGAAATAGGGGACTAAACTCTTAGAACAAGAAAGCGTTTTGAAGAAAAGGACTTTCAGAAACCCTAGTTTAGAAAAGAGCGATTAAAATCGAAATAGTTAGTTAAAATAAGAGATTTTTAAAGGAACACCCTTAATAATACTCGAATCACCTCAGATCTATAAAGATCTGAGAAGAATCGAACAGTAGCGAACTAGAGTTTTCAGAAAATATTAGAGGTGAAGAAAATCGGTTAAAAACTCAAGGATTCAAATGAAAAACAAGAGTAAATCTTTTCTTACAAACGAAAATGGCCGGAGACATGCCAGTGAACGAGTTTCAAACCGGAACAAGTTGGCTTCCCTTGAGATCTTCTCAAGGACTCATGAAGTCGAAGAGCCATGGAGTATAGGAGACCAGAGGTGGTCAGAGAAGGCACGAGAACACCATAGGAAGGAAGTTCTCGCTGGTAATGGTGATTAGGGTTAGGGTGAGTTGAGAGAGAATTTGGGAGGCCTTAAGACCCCAAGCGGGCAGACTCGGTCTAGCCAGAGCTATTGTACATAGCAACACAAACTGTAAGACCTCAACATGCATGACAAACTGTAAGACCTCAACATGCATGAAAATTTTGTAAAACCTTACTACAGGCATAAAACTCAATCCCAAAGTTTAGGCTATATATCGCATTTGTAAGACTCCCGAAAGGTCATACCCTCGATGTAGACGCCTAACCTATCACTCGGGATCAAAAATGACTCCGGCCAAACACATACGACTACGGTCAAAATGGCTGCACCAGCCAAATTGGACGCCCGACCGTCTCTAACAAAATCACAGGCCATTACTTCGAATCTACTTCAAAAAAATCATTTAAAATAGGCTACCCTCAACAGGCAAATGAGCTTTGACCATGTCAGCTCCAAATCACAAGGCTTCAAGCTACTCAACCTATGAGCTAAAAACCTTCCGAGGTGCTCGAAACTCGCTGCTAACGACTTGAAATCGAGGTTCTTCCCGAATCGACGAGGGGTCAGGCAAAATTATTTCAAAAAGCCCTTAGCGAGAGGAAAATAAAGCCTACATATGCCTAATGGATAAAGCGTAAGAGCCATAGTCACCAGCCAAATGAGCCTTAGGGCCACGCACTAAAAGGTCGCAACGACCAAAAGCGTAAGAGCCACTGTCGCCAGCTAAAAATTTGAAAACTTGAGGATTAAAATGAGCTCGAGTCGTAACCTGATTCGGAGATCGGATCCAAAATAGTTTACTATACATTCCTAAGAGCACAGCGTAAGAGCCATCTTTGCAGCTCCACGAGCCTTAGAGCCACATACTTGAAAGGTCGCTTTGACCTAAGGCGTAAGCTCCATCGTCATCCGCCCATATATGCACAAAAAACTTGAGGGTCGATTAAGCTCGAGTCACAACCCTACTTGGAGACCGAACCCAAAATGGTTAGAATACAAGTGACTAAGGGCAAGTCGTAAAAGCCATTGTTGTCCGCCCATGCAGGCACAGAAGATTGAAGGTCAGGTAAGCTCGAGTCAAAACCTGACTCGGAGACTAAACACAAAATAGTTGGGCGAAGCATAAGAGCTTAACGCCAACTTGCGTTAAAAACTACACTTAACCAAGCATGAAAGAGCCTCCGGGCCTGCTTGATAAGCTCTGAAGCCGTACTCCAAATCTAAGATTTCTCGCCAATTCTTAATTCAGGGCAGAAAGGGGAATGAGGGAAACAAATCTGCAAGATTCACTTTATATATATGCCAGAAAAAAAGTACAGTATACATACAGGAAGATCGACAGGAAAAATAACAAATATCCTAATCTATTGCCAAACCGACATCCTCGACGGCTCCCCAAGGGTCGCACCTAGGAAATTATGGGACGGCCCCTTCTCAATGGCATCTTCTCTCCCCGGGGATCCACCCCCATTCTTACCAACACTCGAGCGGCCTTCTAACGCACCTCCAACGATCTGCTTCCGGAATCTGACCAGGCACGATTCGAAGCCCGAGGTAAAACCGGACTAGCCCCCTCAAATGTCCTCTCAACGCAAGAATCTGTGTCAATTGCTCCCCCCTCCCCCCCCCCCCCCCCCCC
>MU678506.1:35918-73467 GCA_026770625.1 Nicotiana glauca
CGATCCCCCCCCCGTGTGAGGATACAAGTGCCTCAGCCTCGGCTTTGATCCGAAACAATGCATCCACCAATTCAGAATGGAAGCCCTTGTACTTGTCACTATCCTCCTTCGCATCCCAAAGCTGACACTCGATCAAGGTTACCTTCCCCTGATGTTGTCCCTCTCGGAGGACATCTCACTCGCGTGCTGATTAAGCTCGAAAATTTTAGCATCTCTGGTCTGAAGCTCCCCTCTCAGCAGGGCGTTCTCCTTCTCAAACTGCACAAATTAGGTCCGAGAAGTTAAAAGTGGTGGGACCTTACAAGGGCTCGAATAATAGTAAAGATGGGGGATAAGTAACATGCTCGGTAAGATAGGCTTTCTCACGCTTGCGGCGGCTCACCTCATCCTGATACTAGGTGAAAGCTTGGTTATAAAGCACTTTAGCCTGAAACCACATAAAGAAACAAGTTAGAAAATTAAAGACCGAGACAGCCCAGAGTAGCAGACAAGGTTAGCAAAAATTACCCGCTCGCAAAGTCTGCCCTTCTTGCCGAAAATAAATGAAGCATCAATCTCGGGACCGCCCTCGAGAATGGTCGGCGATCTCTCAAGTGCATCTCCGCCTTTGACTAGTGCTCCTGCTTTAGAAGGCTCTTCACGCGAGACGTCTTGCACTTCGTGAGGCAGAAGGAGCTCTCCCTGAGGAGAGTCGACAATAATCAACGGGTTAACAGGGTCAGCCAAAATATCCACCATTTGTTCACTATAAGTCCCAGTTCCAGGCTCCTCTGAACTGCCCACCAAAGACGTCCCAGCTCGGAGAGAATTTCGGCCACTTGCCAACTTAGGGGTAGTGCTCGACACTCCATCCATTGCCTCATTACCACAAAGCTGAGCCACAGCAGCATCAAATCCCGGCCCGGGAGCATCCATCCCCACGGCCCGAGGGTCGACCAAGTCTATACGCTCTTCGGGGGCTGTTGAGAAGCCGCTTTCTCCCTCACCTTCAGCTAGAGGGTTTCCCATTGCCTTGGAGGTCAAAACTACTGGGTCACCCTTGGAATCTTACACCTTAACCCTCTTGAGCTTCGGAGGCCCAACCGGTAGACTCCCTTGCCTTTTCTTCTCCTCACCGAGCACTAGAGCGTCCCCTCCAACGGACGGTGCCTCCTTTGTCAAAAGGATTTCTCCCAGACCTCTATAAACGCAAAGGATGAAGAACGCTACTAACTACAATTTACGTCAAAATATGCGGATGCAGAAAGACTCGATACTCACCATGGTCTTTGGCTTCCCACTAAGCTCGGGACAAATCTTGCCACACTCGTTCGATATACGGGTAAATCAATTATAAGCGACCAACCTAACCTTGGAGATCTGACACCGCGCCAGAATAGATCGCTACGGCTGAAAAGGCAAGAAAAGCAGAGTTAGATGTGTAGGGAGATATGCGTGGGGAAGTATTGTCAAAAAGGAGCAAAGACAACATGTTTACTTATGCCCAGTGTTCCATTTTTACTTATGCCCAGTGTTCCATTTTGTCACACCTCCTTTTTTACACACTCGAGAGAGGTATATATAAGGGAGTTTTTCCAATTAAAGTGACATTATTCGAAATGTGATTATTTATTCATTTCAGAGTCGCCACTTGAAATATTTTAATTGGTGTCCTAAGTCACCGGTTTATTTTAAATCCCAAATCGAGTAAGTTTTTATTTTTAAAGAGTCTGCAAACCAAAAATTCTAGATAAGGAATTCTGTTAACCCGGGAGAAGGTGTTAGGCATTTCCGGATTTCGTGGTTCTAGCACGGTTGCTTAGTGATTATTACTTGGCTTAAATTGTTCAACTACTCATTTTTAGGGCCTATGTGCATTTAACTTCTTTAACCGCTTTTAAAATCACTTGATTATTCGTAATTAAAGAATTGAGTTACGCGTACGTATACTCTCTCTTTGTTTGGCGCTTCAAAAACCATGTCACGCGAACGTGTCCACAATTAATAACTCTTTGTTTATTTTAGGCGAAATGACTTCCTAGCCACTTAAACTTGTCGGATTTTTTAAAGCCGATACATAAACTTATAATTTTTCTATTTGAACACTCGAACTCATTTTTTCCATAACTAATAAACAAATATGACCATTGACCATGTACGCGTATATTACACATATACATACGTGTCCATCCAGTCAGCAAATGACCAATGGATGTCTTACACGTAAGGGCGCGAAAAGTCAAGCAGCAACTCCTTCTCTTCGACCGCTTTAGCTTCTTCTTCATGCAACTCATTTCTTTTTTTCACCACCTATAGCAGCCCTCATTTTACGGAGAACATTAGACATCAATGTTACAAATTCAAAAGAGCAGAAGAGTGCAACTCAAATTAACAAAAAATAGTACCACAACTGTTGATTGACTAAACTGAAACTCATTTACAAAGACAAAGCCGGATGAAATCTCTAAATCAAAAATTTCAATAAAATACTAGAACTAGCAACAACTAAGGAGAAAGGGAGTAGAAGGAGGTGATTGAGAGCCTTTGATCCTCTGTTATGTGGTAAAAATCAAAGTAGCGATCTGCTTGAAAAATCCAGGCCTCCGGATTTTCACCACGAAACCGCCCTATCTCCACTGGACTTCTATGGCGAAGAATCGATGCCGCCGTAGGTTGGTCATCGTGTGGGTCTCTCCCATGGCGATGGCGAGTGACTTCCATCGTTGGGTCTCGATGTTGATTTCCCACCACTTCCAGTAACAATGAACGGATATCAGCAATGATTAAATCCTTCACTCCTTAAACTGATTCTTCTATGAGAGACTTGAGTTTTTGGTTTGAAAAATGATTAGGACTGTTGGGCATTGAATCCTTCTACTCCTTGAAAAAATTTTCTTCACAGTATGAAAAATGAAAAAAATTTGAAAATGGAGCTTCAGATGTTTAAAAATGGAGGAAGGGGGTATTTTGTACTGTTGAGCGTTGGGAAGGGGGTTTTCACGCTCCTGTGCACCGTGTTCCTCACGCGGGCTGCTGATTAAGACCAACTGACGCCACATGGACATGGTCAATGGTCAAATGTATTTATTAGTTATGAAAAAATAAGTTCGAGTGTTCAAATGGGAAAGTTATAAGTTTATGTATTGGCTTTAAGAAACTCGACAAGTTTAAGTGGCCAGGAAATCATTTCGCCTTTATTTTATTAAGAAAAGTTTGGTTGAAGTTGCACGAACGCAACCCTCGAGTTACTTTTAGAATCAAATTCGCAATTATGTTACACGAACGTATACATAATCACAATACTAGTCTAAATCGAGTCTAAAACAAGCTATGATTATTCATGAATTATTTTAAATTCCTAAGGTTTGAGGTTACATACGGAGGTCTCAATTATGGAAGTATTGATATACGAAAATACAGAACAACATCGCATGAGTGTACAACTCAGCATTTGCTTGTCTCGAAGTTAACTGATTGTCCAAATACCAAAAGGAGAGACCAGCACCCCATTTTAATATTCACTGCTCGAAGATGAGTCTGCAATAATTTTCTAATGTTCTTTCTTTGTTTTTTAAGAATGGTTGCCAAATCTTGATTAGCCTGTTAAATACTTGTCCAAATTCCCGATGTAATCTTGGACATGGATTATTACATATAAAGCTCAACTAAGAGATGCTCACAAGCATTATTAATGGACCTTTGATTTTATATTTTATACTCAAAATATTAATAGGCCCAAATCAGTACGAGAATTCCAAACAAATAGTTGAAATGGAACCTATACACCCGTGAATGCTCATTAACGAAATCAGCTTTCTTTTTCACACGAATTGAACGAATTTTTACAGTTAATTGTAAATAATAGAACTTGCACGAATCAATGAAATTAATTTCAAAATCACATTCACTACCCCAAACGTGTTAAACTAAAACTAATATATAAATAAAAACAAAGATCAAATATATTCATCAAATTTATGGACAACCTTTCTCACAGTAAACTATGAGGGTAAAAAAGATAAACAAATACATATAGCTTCAACTACCCATTTTAATCTTCTATCTCAGAAACAAATAGCATAAACATATCAGTAAGAAGAACCAAGTCCATGGCATGACTATTAAAAATAGAACTCATCCATTCAAGGTTTAAAATATTCATAGAGGAGCGAACTAAACTTATTTACTCAGTCGCAAAAGAGGCAAGAAATATTCCCGGGAAGAAACTCAAAATGTGGTCACATAAATCATAAGGCAGAAATAAGGGAAATCAAGCAGATAATTCAAATATTCATGACACGAAATATGAAAATCGAAAAAAAAAAGAATAAAGTTAAAGTGTAACCTTTTAAATGAACAACGACTTCAATAGATTAACGTGTCGACCGAAATTACAATGAGAAGACGATATCCAAGCTGGAATCCAAGCAAGACTACAGCTAAACGAGAGACAGAAATCAGCAGCGGCTCAGCAAAATCGCAACGCAGCAACAACAATCCCACATATCTACAGCTTCTTAACAAAAGAAGCCTTCTCGACAAGCTTCTTCAACATACTCATAAATATATACACACACATACTTGTGCTGCTCGGAAAACTCAATAAATGTGAAGATCAAAGTTTTTTTTTTTGGTTTAATTAATCGAAGAACAAAAATGGAGAAAGGAAGAAAAAAATAGGGGATATTTGGTGAGTGCTTAGTTAAGACTTCGAGAAAAGAAATGCCAAAATGATAGAAAGAGAAAAGCAAAGGGGAGACGGCGGTTGATTTTTGGAGAGGAGAGGTCTGGTTCGAAATTTTTTTTTGAGGGGTGCGCCATTTTGTTTTTTTCCAGAGATGACCGTTCCCTTGATTTTTAGCTCTTAGGTCTGTTTTTATATCTAAGCCTAGGTCTAAAAATCTATAGGTTTTCTAATCAGAAAAGGGCAAGGGAAAGAGATGGGCTTGGGTTGTGTCTTCTTATTTTGGCGAAATTCCTTTAAAATCAATTGGGCCGATTTATTTTGATATAATAACAAAAGTCTAAATGCAATGCATGGTATTTTTGATATATATTTTTTTATGATTTTAATAAAATTAAACGTGCAAACAATTAATAAAATCCTACAAAATCCTTTAAAATGACAAATAATTGAAAAAATCTATTTTCTTTGATTTTATAGGAGCAATTCATATAGGGCAAAAATCACGTGCTCACACATTTCTCAAGGAACAACATCTTTTCCACTAGAATCAGGTTAGACGTCCTCACACGAACAAATCGGCTTACCCATCCCTCATCCCTGAGCTCCTCGGTGCAGGCAAAAAGAGATCTCAAGGCTCATCAACGAAGCTTGATTAAATCCCCACAAAGAAGACGGGGACTATACATCTGGATCAGATCGTTGAGGGTGAAGGGCATCTCCTATCATGTTCAAGCAATGCCTAATCATATAAACCACACGCTAGAACGAAGGATGAATTTGGCCTATAGTTACTTGATAACTCCAGCAGAAATCGAGAATTATAGGGTCGATCGGGGGCGAGGATGGACCCACCAGACCCAAGGTAAATAGGTAGGTATATACAATCAGAAATCTAGCTTTATGAGCCGTAATATCTTCCTCCCGAGCATGAATCTCCACGATCACGGTATCCCCCCAGCGATAGTTAGCCCTAACTCTCTCGACATTCGTTATCGAGCTGATATACCGAGTTACAGGCTCACGGCGACCTGGCTTCGAGGAAGGTCACTCGACCTTAAAATCGGAGGTCATCGCAAAGGATCCTGGGACGCATTCCTCAGCACAAGGGGAGGCGGTCACTTTGGCTTGAGAGAAAAACAAAGAGGATGAGCCCCCAACCTCCTGGGAAGCACAAGTGGAGATTTTCGCCATCCTTGGGAGATTCTGAAGGAAGAAAAAGAGTTGCGTTCCGGAAAGAGAGCAAGAACGAGGGAAGAACAAACCTTATTAGGGGTTTTTGGCACGAGGTGTGGTCTAGAAAGAAAGAAGGGAGTATTTATAAAAGCATCGTGTGTACATTGAAGGAAGCCAACCACCGCAATCAATGCGAAAACCTGTCGGAACAGCGCGCATGCTGCATCTTGGCACCTCGTAGCTATTGTCGATTGTAAAAACATCGAAAGAAGCAGAAGTTCAGGATCATTTCTTATCATTCCTTACCTCTTTCACTCTAAGAAACGCGAATACTATCTGTGAACGGCGAATTTGGGAGCCCAATTTCCCCGTCATAAGGTCGTCTCGCGGTTATACTCCCCGAGGCTATAAGCCAAGGTCGAGACTCGCCCTCGGGGGTCATTAGGTACCGGCTCGGAGGGCTTGCGTTCTAACAACTATAGCAGGCCATAGCAGGTGAGAAGGGAGTTCCCAAGGCACATGGCTTAATCTGGCATAGCTGACCTATCCGGGACTTGTCTCAAGACATCACGTCTAGCCTTCCCATCTCCATGTCTTTACAATTAATACATTTCATACTGTAATGGGATTCCCCTCCTATATAAAGGATATGCCCATCACTTTGTAACGCCCGACTACGGTTGATCAAACTATTATACACAAAAGTAATAATATCTCTCTCTCTTCCTCTTTTTTTTCTCTCTAAATCACTCACTCGAGGCTACTTTTTACATGTATTGCTCTCATAAGAGCCTTTTTTAATCATATCTTAACTGTTATCCCCTCCCCGGTTATCCCCAATAGATAGAGCTCGGGCTGGATATCGACATCGAGGCTTTCCATCAACCAATCCGAAGCTCGAATAACAAGTCCTTCAGTTTGATCACTACCCCGCTTTAACTCGTATTTCAACGTTAAGCCTCATACGCCTAGCAACAACTGCTCTAACAACTAGCATAAAAATAGATCACATATTTTTAGATTCATATTTACAAATTTAATTGTCATTACCATGTTCACAGTAAACAGTTTGGCGCCCACCGTGGGGCTAAAAATAATAATGATTATTTTCTTGCTGGTTTCATTACAAAAATGCAAGTTATCTTTTACACTTTTCTTGTCCAAGATCTTCGATTTCAGGACAGAGCGCCTAGCTCGGTGAGCAAAATGGGGAACCAAAACCTTGAAAACAACCGAGAAAAGGAGACGACTGCTCCAGATGTCGGTACACCACCGAACTCAATCGGGGCAGAAGGAAGGTTCTCCGACATGATGTCCACATGATTATTGGAGAAAACAACATTCCCCAAGGACACATGTTTAAACGAACGAGAACGTCAACTAAGGAAGAAGGACCGATCCAAAATCGCGTGCCTGAAGACACGCTCGTATTCAGCAAGGAGGACCTCGAGGCCATGATGGAACCGCATAACAATGCGCTAGTGATCTCGTTTCTCTTAAACAATACCAGAATAAAGTGCGTGCTCGTCGATCCAGGCAGCTCGACCAACATAATTAGATCAGAGGTGGTAGAACAGCTGGGGCTGCTCAATAAAGTTGTTCCCGTCCCTTGAATCCTCCACGGTTTTAACATGACCGATGAAGTAACGAGGGGAGAGATCACCCTCCCGATCAACATGTCCGACGAGATCCATAACACTGAGTTCTAGGTCATCAACGACGACATGAGGTACAATGCATTACTCGGCAGGCCTGGGATACACAACATGAAGGCAGTACCCTCAACCTTGCATCAAGTGATAAGGTTTCCCATGAGGGATGACAACCCAACCATACATGGTGAGCAACAGGCAGCGAAAGAAATGTTCGCGGTCCACCATGAGGCACCAATCCCCACATGCACGGTCTCGAATGAGGAGAGAAACATAGAGACCCTCGAAGACGACGAGGAAGATTTCTTTGCCCCCCCGAACCTTCGTCGCCCCGAGTCGGATGTGACCAAATCAATAGTCGAATAGCTGGAACAAACCATTTTAATCGAGCACATCTCAGATCATAAGGTATACCTGGGAATAGGGTTAACCCCCGAACTCAGGACAGGGTTTATTCAATTTCTTAGTAACAATATCGACTGTTTCGCCTGGTCCCACCCAGATATGACAGGAATCCCGCCAGAAATAACCTCCCACAGGCTGAGCGTTGATCCCAAATTCAAATGCATAAAGCAAAAGAGAAGATCGCAGTCCGAGGTAAAACATGCCTTCATCAAAGAAGAGGTAGCGAAACTTCTTAAAATCAGATCCATTAGAGAGGTAAAATATCTCGAATGGCTGGCTAACGTAGTAGTAGTGCCCAAAAGGGGAACAAGCTAAGAATATGTGAAGATTATAAAGATTTGAATAAAGCGTGCCCCAAAGATTCCTTCTCACTTCCTAATATCGATCTTCTGATCAATGCTACGGCCGGCCATGAGACCCTCACCTTTCTCGATGCCTTTTCGGGGTATAATCAAATCCAGATGAACCCCGAGGACAGGGAAAAATCCTCGTTCATCACAAAGTATGGTACATATTGTTATAACATAATGCCCTTCGGGCTAAAAAAGCAGGGGCAACGTACCAACGCCTAGTTAATAAAATATTTGAGGACCAAGTAGGTAAATCAATGGAAGTATATATTGACGATATGCTAGTCACGTCCCTGCGCCCAAAGGACCATCTAACCCATTTGCAAGAAACTTTCGACATCCTCAGAAGCTACAACATGAAGCTCAACCCCGAGAAGTGCGCCTTTAGGGTGGGTTCGGGCAAATTCCTGGGTTTCATGGTTTCAGATAACGGGATCAAGATTAATACCGACAAGATAAAAGCCATCGAAGAGATCACAATGCTGAACAATGTAAAAGTCATCCAACGGCTAACAGGGCGGATAGCGGCCCTGGGTAGATTCATATCAAGGTCGTCAGACAAAAGTCACCATTTCTTCTCTCTACTCAAAAGAAAGAGCAACTTCGAATGGACTCCAGAATGCCAACACGCCCTGGAAGATCTGAAACGATACCTGACTAGCCCGCCTTTGCTGCACACAACCCAAGGAGGATGAGACGCTATACCTATACCTGGTGTCGCTCCCCTTTTTCCTCTATGGAAATCGGGTTTATGATATTTGGAAGGACAACTTATTCCTTTTGGGAACTGGGTTTGCAATTGAAGAGTCGCCACCTAATGATAGGGTGCATTAGGACACCAAAAGAGTTCAATTTGAATAACCAGAGATAGGGTAAGAGCTTAAAATTATTCTAAGGGGAAGGTCTTAGGCACCTCTCAGAATCCACTAGTGTGGTTCCCGGCCAGACAATTATTGTGAATTAAGATACAATCAACATATAAACAAATAAGGCTCAAATAAGAGGGAATTTCAGCACATAATGGTTTGAAAGCAAGATTGAAAAGGCAATACTAAAAATAGTTACAATACTAAAAGAGTAAAGAATAAAATAAAGGCGGAGTCCTAGGTTTATTAAAAATATGGATCATCCCACACAATATCTGGTAATCACTCCTCAATGATGGCTACACATAACATTATCGCGTGGGCATCATATCTATACCTACCTTTCCCACCCCATTAAGATATTAAAGCGCGGATTGGTCTCGATTACTTATTGCATGCTATTACCCGTCCAGTTCCTATCAGTCTCGGAGGAACTTAGGACTACTAATTCTAAAAGGGAGGGATATTAGGCTTATTTGGGGTTTCAAAGGTAAAATTCTAAGCGACATACAAAACACATTTTGCATATTTGGGGAGACATATAAACATATAAGGCTCAATTATACCTCCTTGAACAGAAAAGCATATAATTAGCATGACTTTCACATACTGTTATGTCTGATTAAAATTGAATATGAGGGAGTTTAAAAGATTGGGGCAGATTGGTTTGTTATATAATTCAAATAAGAAGCCCGAATCAGGACTGCCTGCTGGTTGTAATAATTAACAAAAGCGGATTCAGTTTTTAATTATTACTCTAAGGCTTGCCTAAGTGTTAATACGAGGTCCTATAGGCATGACATCTACTGAATTCATATGAGACAATAAGAACTCGGCATGAATTATTTGAAATCCTATAGGCATGCTTGCTAAAATTTGGTTAAGTAAAGGACTTGGATTATCAAAATAGATGCAGAATTAACAAATTGATTACAGGTTCTGCAGGTGATAGTATATATATTATTGCTGATTTTATAGCTAGCATTGAGTAAAGCGAATCATATTCATTTGAAAACTCCTATAGGCATGTTTTACACATTGCTGATTTTATACACTTATAGACGTGGTTTCTAGATGTAGAACATGTTTTAAAAATTATAAACATGGTATCTAAATGTAGAAATTGAACCTTATAGACATGGTTTCTAGATGTAGAACATGTTTTAAAAATTATAAATATGATATCTAAATGCAGAAATTGAACCTTATAGACATGGTTTCTAGATGCAGAACTTGTTTTAGAACTTATAAACATGGTATCTAAATGCAGAAATTGAACCTTATAGACATGGTATCTAAATGCAGTTAGGATGGCGTTGGAACAATCCTATAGGCATGATTTCTAGGCGGAGTTGAATATACAGAATTGTAACAATCCTATAGGGATGGTTTCTATATATATTGAGTATGCAGAATTAGAATAGACCTATAGGTATGGTTTCTATATATATTGAGTATGCAGAATTAGAATAGACCTATAGGCATATTTATACCCTTTGCATGCATAGTTACCCAACTTTTTTTCCACTAGCCAGCCCCAAATGTTTATTACAACTTATTATAAGCTAGAATGAATAAAATTACATCAGAAAAAGTAAAAAAAGTACAACCAGAGGAAAGTCTGATTCTGACTTCCTGTCTGAATTACGAGATAGACCAACTCAAAAACCATCGATCCAAAGCCTTTCTCCAATTTGAGTGCGTCAGAGTTCCCTAAGAGCCTCAAATGGGACTCCGACAGTGCTCACACCCAAATTATATTACCAGAATAGGGACAAGTGCAGTGTGGAAGGGCCAGCCCTTAAGTGTCCAAGTTCAGAGGGAGCTCAAAGGGTCCCAAGGCAAGGCTCACAAGAGGGGGAAAAACTTAAGTCTAAGAGAGAGTGCAAGTGAAGAAACGGAGTTTTAAAGAACTAAGAAAGCACAGAAGAAGGGAAAAGGGGCTAGGAAATAGTTACAGGATTGAGGATTTCATACAAAGGGGTTCAGGGATTGGGGATTGCAAAGAGCCTATGTACATAGGCATTAGTTAATTCTGGGCATACACAGCAATAGAGAGTGTTATTATGCTCACAAAATCAATAAGAATACACAACATATGATGGTGACATAGAGGTTATGATTCCAGGGGAACCGAGTTTGAGTCATAGACAGTAATACATATACTGTCATGCCTCAAACAAACCATTAGCATCAAACACATTTAGGATGCATAGTAGATACAGAACAGGCAGAAGGAAGTTACAACATGCTAAAATAAGTACTGAACTAAACACTAGCAGCAGGCAGACAAGAAGGTAAAAATACTAAGTAAACATATTGTTGTGATGCTGAAAATCTAAATCAGGACATACCAATTCAAAGAGCAAAATACAATAAAAGCAAGTAGCAGGCTTGAAGGCAGGCCATAGTAGAAGTAATAAAGCAGGAGAGAAATGTTTTTGAGTGTAAGTGATTTTTAAGAACTTAGAGTATTCGTGTGTGTTGTGTTAATGAGAGAACAGGGCATTTATAGTTTGAAAACAGGTGCAAAAATACCAGGAAGAATCATAGTTTAGTAGTAATTATGATGTAGACATGTGATTTTTGACCCTCCCCAAGATTTTTTATATTTTAGCACGTAAATATTTAATTTAGGCCTAATATGGCTATTTCAATTAATTTTGACTCTTTTACTTTATTTTATTACAAGAAACATAAAAATTACAAAAAAAATATTTTAGTTTATGTATTTTTTATAAATTTAAAAAAATACAAAAATAGTACCTTATTTTTATCTTTATATAATTTCGAAAACACAAAAATAGTTTCATGTTTAGTTTAATTAATTAGGTTTCGATTTGACATTGTGTAGTATTTTTATCTTATTTTAAAATGAGTCAATTAAGGTGTTAGACCACAATTTTAAGAGATTTAGAGCCCAATTCTTGGTCCAATACCCATTACCCATTAAGCCAACCCTAGGGACCCTTTTAGACTCTTCTTTGGAGCAAAAAATAAATAAAAAAACCCTAAGGACTTAACACAAAAAGACCTAGGGACTAATTGACAAAATACACAAAATATAAACTTAAACTCTAGACCTATAAGACCCTAAGGAGCTGCAACGCACACAAAAAAAAGGACACACAAAAATACACCGAAAGAGGTGTCTAAAGCTCCTTCTTGTTCGAACCCACCTACCCTAGCCGTTACACCCAAAGGAATAATTTCTTCAGCACCTTAAACCTAGGGACAAAATACTTTCCCCATCATTTCCATCTCCTTGAACACACACAGATCCGTCGCAACACACCTCTCCCCAATCGTTTTGAGCTTCTTTTTCAGAGAAGAAAATCCAAAATTCGTGGCTTCTTCCTAACCCAAAAATGACGAGCAACCCCCAGATCGAGCACCCACATAGTCAAGCACACGAACAGAGTAAGGTAACGAGCGTAAATCGGGTTTTTGATTTCAAAAAGTCGAAAAAACAGTACAAAAAATATTTCATCTTCTTTGTCCTTGATTTGGTTCTTAGTTTTCGAAACATAGACATTTAACTAAAGTTTGGAGTCGTCTGTGAGTCTGAGTCATGTGGAGGTTCGAAGTTGAAGCAGCCATCTGAGGTCCGTTCGTAGTTCGTGTTATTTCTGCTTTAGCTAGTTTTCGGCTTTCATCGGACCTGTTTTAGTCATGTTTTTTGCTGTTCAGTTAGGTAAGTTTGAAATCCCTTGTACTATATTTTCTGTTGAACAGTTTATGAGTCCAAGCTAAATGAGTTTCCCTGCTTGAAGAATCGAAGTGTGAGAAAATTAAGGTTTGACAGTGTCCTATTGACTATTCCTTGAGATTGTAGGAAATGCAAAAGTTAGTTTTATCCTTTGAAAATGTGCAAAATTTGTTTCCAGTTTCTTTCTTTTTCTCCACTAGATATGTTATTCTCTTCATTGCTTATGAAGTAGATATAAAGGTTATTAAAGTGTTGCTCTATACTACTTTCTATATTAACTTTTCTACCCTTTGAATCCAAGTAATAATGATTAAAACAATCTTCTAAAACTAGATTGAGATTTGGAAGTGTACGTCGATTCACACTGTTTTGTCATCTTGCTTTAGCTGAATTATGTCAAATTCTTGACTTTGATTTGTGTATTCCGTCATTTGCACGAATAGCCTGGATGTTTGTTTCGATCAGTGGTACGGGTAAGAGTTTTGAATTGTATACATTGATTTGCGGTGTAATTTTAAGTAGTTATTGTAGGCTATTACTCTATTTTCTAAGTTTCTACATCTAATCCAAATAAGTATCCCATGCACTATTGAACCTTAGAAAAATTGATTCAAGAACATCGTTAGTCTGCTTTAGTTAAGTAAAAATCCTTTTAAAATAATTGGGGCTCGCCGTGCCAAATAAAATCTCAAAATGTATGGCCCTTATTTAATTAATATTCGAATCCTTAAAAATCAAGGCGAGCCATTTAGTAGAATTTTCCGTGGCCCTCGCAAAGTTGCAAATACGTAGTTGCTTTAGGCGCGTTCTTTTAATAATTTACCTTCCTAAGCACGGGTGCGCATTTATGTGACCCAAATCCAAATCTTAACAACGCTAAATAGAATGTGTCGTGGACCGTGGGTGCATTTATGTGACGTGGTCCAAGAAGTGTTTTAGATGCCATTGAATCTTTCTAAAAAATATTAAATAAAAGCGGTTATAAAGTAAAATTGCACCATAGGCTAAAACATGTATTAAAATCAGATAATAGGCCAATCTATAACAGTTGAGCGACCGTGCTAGAAACACGGAACCCGGGAATGCCTAACACCTTCTCCCGGGTTAACAGAATTCCTTACCCAAATTTCTGCTTAGCGTACTGTAATACAGAGTCAATCTTTTCCTCGATTCGGGATTTGAACCGGTGACTTGGGATACCCTAAATTATCCCAAGTGGCGACTTTGAATTTAATAAATAAATAATCCCGTTTCTATTGTCACTTTAAGTTGGAAAAAACTTCCTTTTATGCCCCTTCTGGGAGTATAGGTAAAAAATGAGGTGTGACAGCTCTGGCGACTCTGCTGGGAACAAGAACCTGGAACTTTTGGTTCAGGGTTCAGAATTCGAGCTCAGATGAATTGTTATATTTGGCTTTATCTGTTATTTGATTTTATTACATGTTTGGGCCTAATGTGCTAAATGATGCTTTTACCGCTTTGATATTATCCGAACTGTATATAAACTGCTACGAAACCCTTCTCTTCTCATCTTCGAGGATGTACACGCTGGCCGTGACTTCCTATTCTGTTAGTGTCATACCTTGAAATAAGAAAGAGGCTCGGACAAGTTACTAAGCCGGATGGCCCTTTGGTTCCCGGTACATAGCCCCCTCCTCGACCTGAGTTGTCTGCTCGGGTGCACAAGTCTAGAACAAATACCCAGGTTTTGAAACTAGAATAACTCAGTCTCATGCCGGATCCCTAGTAGGATCGTTTGTTTGCATCATGTGCATTTGACTTTGAAGACTTAACACAAGGGTTGGGTCTGTCTAGGACAAGTGTACCTGAAATAAAAGACCATCCTGATGCATCTTATATGCTACATATTGTATTTATTCAAGGGAAAAAAGTAAATTGAAGGACCAACAATAGTCAAGGCCAAATGAAAAAAAAAAGGAAAAAAGAAAAAAAAAAAGGGGGAAGTGTAGAAAATAAAGCAAGTGGGGCTCAATTATGTTTTCTGTCACATTTTGTTAAGGAAAAAAAAAAGCTTGAAAATCCAAAAAGATTTTGCTTGTTTCATCATTTTTCGAAAAAAGACAAAAAAAAAATGTGTTTTCTATAAATTAGTTGTTTTTTTAATTCTCGCCCGTATTCAATCTGCCCGAACTACGCATACCTGATTCTCGTCTTTCGGGGCGTGATACGTAGGCAACCCACATAGGGTCCGGTCTTCCTAGTAAATCTTAGGTTCTTGGCTTTGCGGGGTCTTAGTCAAATTTTACACTTCTAGCCACCTTTTTGGCCTAATAAGCCATTTTGCAAAAATAAATCATACCTTGCATGCGTCCAGTAAGGAGTATTATTGTCTCACATAGTGTTGGTTTAAAGTTTTCTCATACAGGTGTGAATTTACCTACTAGAGTTTGAGCATAACAGATACCCCAGAATCACTGCATTCAGGAGCTGCTCGAGGAGCCATTTTATGTTTTTGAGTCAATTGTTCATGTTTTACTTTCTAGTCATGTACAGTAGTATTCAGTCTTTTAGGTAATGTTAGAGGTTGTAATAGTCTAGTTAAGTTTGTCTAGTCTTTTGTTATTGTATTTCATATTTTGTATTGGGAAATGTGTTACAAGTCAAAAAGCAAAAAAAAAAAGAAATTTTGTGTTTTTATATTTCCGTTAGAAGTTTTCTTTGGAATACTATTTCTACGAATAAAAATAAAAATAAAAATAATTCATTTGAGGCGGTTTTTTTCCTTTAGGCAATGAATATTTAGAACTTAAAATAAAAATTATTTTTATATTTCCTTTTAGTGCATTAAGACCAAAAAAAAAAATTAAAAAAAAAGAGAGAAGATAATTTTCTTTTAGTATCTCTTTAAGAGTTTTCTTTTAAGATATTAATTCCAAAAATCCAAAAAGATTTTATTTTTGAGGTTCTTCTTTGGAAATTAAAGAAAAAAATTAAAAAAAATTCTTTTATTTTCACTAGAACTTTAGGATATTGTACATAGAAAAAAAATATACTTTATCTTTTGTTTATCATTAGAATTTCTTCTTTAGGCGATCAAAATTGAAATTCAAAAATGTTTTGTTTTATCTTTTTCATTGTTTGTTTCGAAATCTTGCGTCAGGATATCAAATGAAAATTCAAAATATGTTTCTGTGGTTTATTCTTTAGATTTCCTTCTTTAAAAAAAATCAAAAAATATTTTTCTCTTCTAGGATATTTCCTTAATAGAGTATTTGTTTCAAAAGGAAAAAAAAAGAAAAAAAAAACATGCACGTTAAGCTTGAGTTTAGAATAGGTCATAGAACATTAAGTCTAGAAAATTCAAAAAAAATATAAAAAAGAGATTTGCTTCTTTTATTTCTCTTTTCTCATCAGAGTAGTCATTAAGGTAAAAAAAATAAAAAAGAGAGAATGTCAGTTTGTTTACTTTATTCTCGATCTTCTAGAACTACGCAAAGATCTTATTCATGCGGGGTCATGATACGTAGGCAACCTACATAGGGTTCGATCGAATCATTTTTTTTATTAAAAGAGAAAACAAAGAAGAAAAAGGAAAAAAAAGGAAGGTGAAATTATGGGATGTGAGAAATGAGAGGGAAGAAAAGAGCGATAATCAGAAAGGGAAAAAAGGAAGGAAAATGAGCGAGCTAAGAAGTGCGAGGAAAGAAAAGAAAAGAGAAGACTCAAATGGACGAATTGGAATGATGCCAAATGACCTTATGACCCTCGAAGTCATTCTAGAACCATTAATTGTTGCTAGGTGCATTGCACGCAATGTGATATATTTGTTGTTAAATGCCCTAACACTAACGGGATGACCCCATTTTGTTCCTTTTGATATCTTCATAGAAGAAAGGTGGTTAGTTTGTGGTTCTCAAAGTAGTAAATCCTCTCCACAACATAAAGTCAAAAGGCAATGGCGGACAACAACGAAATTGGGTTGGTTGATACCGGTGCCCGAAATCAATTGGTTGAACAGGACACTGGTTTGGCTGATGAGGTAAAGATGTTAAGACAACACATAGCAGACATGTATCAGGCTTGGATGACTGGAAGACACCACCTAGCTTCCTAGATACTGCTTTTACCCACACTCCAGACACAATGCCAGATGATCCTCTATACTATCCAGATCCACCCGCTTATCACAGCTTTCCCAACCACCTTAGTAGCTCCATCACTCGTCCTCCAACTATATTTTCCCAAAAAGTGCCCTCCTGTCACATCCATTATCCCTGAAAATGAACACCCGCTCAAAGCTCATGATGGCCAATACTACCCTGTAGAGGTTGCCCACAAGGTTCCTGAATCATACAAGAAGAGCCCTCGGGATGAGCTTCATGCTGGAAATGAAAAGGTAATATGAAGAGAAGGGCGAGATGGGATATTCAGGAGGATTAAAGGTATACAACAGTCCTTAGAGAATAAGCAAGGAATGGGAGACCAGGGCAACATAGCTTACAAAGAACTGTCTGTGTCCCCTGAAGTTTGCCTGCCCGTGGGACTTAAAGTGCCAAAATTTAACTTGTATGATGGGTGTGGATATTCGGTAGCGCACCTGAGGTTTTATTGCAGTGAAATGAGAAGTGTTGGAGAGCAAGATGACCTGTTGATGGCCTATTTCCGTAGGAGCTTGACTGGGGAAGCTTTGGAATGGCATAATCGTTAAGATGTCGGGAAATGACATATATTGGGCGACATGGCTCAAGATTTTGTGCGACGATTTTGGTACAATATAGACATTGTCCCAGACCGCTCCTCCGTATCTCAGATGGAAAAGAAATCCAAGGAAAGTTTTAAGGATTTTTGGCTCAGATGGAACGAACAAGTTGCTCGGGATAGCCCCCCATTGATAGAAAAGGTGTTGCTGAGCCCCGCCGACGACAGGGTCCAGTGGTCGTTCTTGCTAAACATTTTCAGCCTCAATACCGACCCCATGAACATCCCCAAACTCCACATAATCCACTCCAGTATTATCCGCCGAACAATATCCGGTCATCTGTCCAACCACTGGGTCACTCCCCAGGGCGAGCACCAGCATCCCAAAATTCTCGTGTGCCTTCACAGCATTTTCAAACATCCAACAATCCCAAAAAACTCAGGCATGGAGGGAAACAAAGGCAAAAAGATAATTTCACGCCTATCGGAGAATCCTACACAAACTTGTTTGGGAAGTTAAAGCATTCTGGCCTAATTGAGCCGCTTCTCGGCTATACCCCAGATCCATATGCAAAAGACTTTTATCCTTCTGTACGATGCATGTACCACTCTAATGTCCAAGGGCATAGCATTGAAGATTGTCGCTCTTTGAAAAGGGAAATAGAAAGGATGATTCAAGAAGGGGTAATTGTGAGCAATGACAGTGATAGGAAGCGTGTGAATCCTCGTGGGAACTTGTTGATTGAAGTTGATGATATTGAAGTTGGTAATGGTCTTGGAAATATTGATGCGGAACTCAGTGGCTAAGATGTCGTGCTTGGTAATTGGAAAGACGCTCCATTTCTTGGTTAGTCGGAGAGAAGCTTTGGTGGTTTATTTTGTTGTCATTTCTGTTGTCCGGGTTATTTTAGGATTGTAATCCAGATATTGTCTTGACTCAAACCCTTCTATCCTTTTATTTTGCCCAGTTTGTTTAGTCTTAGTAGCTCGTTTAGTGTTGTTAAGGTTCGTTCCAAGGTTGTAACCCTAGTTTAATTTGCTTGTTTTGCTTTTCAAACCCTTTCACCATCTGTCTAATGCATTTTTTTGTTTTTCTAGTCTTTTTGTCTAGTTCTCTTGTCCTTTTATAGTCCTTTTCCCATTGACTCTAGTGACATGACATGAATGTGTAACTCTCGGTCTGGTCTCAAAAGTTAGTTTAGGCATGAAGCATTGAAACAATTTTGGAGATGATAGGGGTACTTGAGGGAAATAAGAATAGATTTGGACATATTGAGATAACTTCAAGCCCGAATTGTGTGAAACTAGGGCAGATAGAATATAAAGAAACCCTATTGAAATGCATCATGCCGCATCGGGTTGAAGCTAAAGGCAAGTTTTCCCAAATTGACAGGGGTCGTTCGTGGTAATGAGAGTGAGAGTGTTGTCCAATGGTGCTCCGTATTTAACAGATGTAGAAGGCAAATGTGTGGATATGGCTATCAATAATGATACAGTCGAAGGATATTACATATGATTTCTTTGGTTAAATTGTGTTCATTTGTACTTGGCATGTCTTGAAGATTGGAATGACGAAGGCATTTTGTTCTGCTACCTAAACACTTTATCATTTGTTATCCCTTTTGAGCCTTACTTATTTTTCTTTCATACCCCTCTTTCAGAATTAGTAGCAAAGATCAGACACACAAGCGTGAAAGATAAGTAAAGGAAAAAGAGAAAAGAAAAAGAATGAAAAGAGAGAGAAGAAAAAAAGCAAGAAGAAAAGAAAAGAAAAAGAAAAAGAGAAGAAAAAGAAAAAGAAAAAGAAAAAGAAAAAACAACAAGACAACAAAACAACAAAAAGAGAAAAGGAATAAAGAAAAGAAAAGAAGAGAAAGAGGAAGAAAAAGAAAAGAAATATCACAACAAAAAAGTAATTTCTATGACATGAACTACGTTCGACCCGATTCTTTTTAGGGATACATAGGCAGCCTCACGGTTCGATCTCATCAAAGTAAAGATCGAAAAAGTCCCCAAGAAAAGAACCTGGGGCAGAAATTGTGGTTGTGCAAGAGATTTGATTCCGAAAGTTGTAATTTTGAACCCATTTGAATTGTTTTGAGCCTTTTGATACCCCATCGAAAATCCCACATTACGATCCAGATAAAAACCTTCTGATCAGTCTTCGAGAGATGCCAAGGCGAACAAATAGAGGTGAATCATATCAGGGGAAACACTCCGGTCCAAACAAGGGAAATAAAAAATGAGAGAGTCTTATTGATGAAAGCCCTCACGGGTACCACAAGGCGATGAAAGCTGAGAGAAATAAAAAATGAGAGAGTTTTATTGGTAAAAACCTTCACGAGCAGCATAAGGCGATGGTGAGTTGAGAGAAAGACCAAAATGAGAGAGGCTTGATGGTGAAAACCCTTCGGGCACTACAAGTCGAATAAGGATTGTGAATCAGATTGGATAAGCGGAGCATTGAAGCCCAGTTTCACGGTAAAAAGGAACGACAAGAGCTGAACATCGGATTTGCTTAATAGAATAGGCCGCAGATGCATGTCATGGTCATTAAAGTTGGTATCTATATCCGATAGGTTTCTACTTTGTAGTTTTCTTGTTAGGAATCATCTCTTTCCATTGTCCTCTACTCTGTTCCTTTTGTCTTGTTTACTTCCTCTTCCTGAGTCTGATTGGTCAGAACAAGTGAGAAGTGACTTCAAAATTTTCCACCAGTTTTCCAATTGCACAAAATGGGATCTGGTTAGCACATAAAAGTGTCATAAGTCCAAAAAGAACAACAAGCGCACTGATCTGGTAGCAATAAACATGGTTTGGGACTCGTGTGAAGTACAAAGGCTTGGTATATATCAATTCCTGGACAATGCAACAGATAGTGGACATTTGGTTTGAACGGAGAAGAGTTATTTTCTGTGATAAGATTGACAAAGAAAGTGGTTAACCAATGACAAGCAAGATCTTCCAAGCAGAAATCAAAGTTATCATGCCAAGTGATGGAGCAATAGACCTCAAGGCCAAGGCCAGTAGTTTGAGTCAAGAAAGAACAGCATACACACCGAGGGGGTGGCAATTGACGTGCTTTGGGGTTCATATGAGATACAAAGGGAGGTAAATGACAGTTCATGAGCAATACAACAGATAGGGGGTATTGGGTCTGAACGAAGAAGAGGTATTTTTTGTGGTAAGGGTAACAAAGAAAGTGGTTAGCCAATAAACAAGCAAGCTCTTCAAGTGGGAATCAGTTATCATGGCAAGAGAAGGAACAATAGACCTCAAGGCCAGAGCCAGTGGTTTAAGTCAAGAAAGAACAACATGCGCAATGAGTGGGTGGCAATTGTCATGCTTTGAGATTCATGTGAAACACAAGGGCTTGGTAAATGTCAGGCCATGAGCAACGCAACAGATAGAGGGTATTGGGTCTAAACAGAGAAGAGGTATTCTCTGTGATAAGGATGACAGAGAAAGTGGTTAGTCAATAAACTAGCAAGGTCTTCGAGTGGAAATCAAAGCGATCATGGGAAGTGAAGGAGCAATCGCGCTTAAAGCCAAGGCCACAAACCAACCACCATTTTTAAACTGATAAGATTTTTCCTTGATTGAAACAGGGAAAGAAAATTTTATTTGTTTTGGAGAAACCCTCCGTAGGGGAAAAGCGAGCATCAGACAGGTTTGACCGTAAAGTCTCAGAACCCTCCTGGAAATAGGACCTAGCCTAAAATTTAAAACAATCATGAGTAGAAAAATCTAGCATTAATGTATCCCAAAAGGAATATAAGTTAGTTCCAAAGTTTGCATGTTTGAGATAGGATTCAAGTAGGAGTTTTTAGGACCATCCTGAATAATGAGACCTAGCTTTAAAGATTTTTATTAGATAACAAGATTTAGCAGAAGTCATACCTTTAGAAGATATAGTTTAGCTTTAAAATTGTCATTGGGGTTTAGCTTTCAAATTCTTATTGATATTTGGTAACATGATTCAGTTTTACACTAACATATGTGCCCAGCTACCAAACTGGGGCAGAAAATTTTCTTTGTTTTGTCTATTTTGTTGAAATCAGGCGTCCACCTGGAGAGCAAGGGAATACAATTCAAGTTTCAGCAATCAGGCGCCCACCTGGAGAGCAAGGGAATACAGTTCAAGTTTCAGCAATCAGGCGCCCACCTGGAGAGCAAGGGAATACAGTTCAAGTTTCAGCAATAAGGCGCCCACCTGGATAACAAGGGAATACAGTTCAAATTTGAGCAATCAGGTGCCCACCTGGAGAGCAAGGGAATACAGTTCAAGTTTCAGCAATCAGGCGCTCACCTGGAGAGCAAGGGAATATAGTTCAAGTTTCAGTAATCAGGCGCCCACCTGGAGAGTAAGGGAATACAGTTCAAATTTCAGCAATCAGGCGCCCACCTAGAGAGCAAGGGAATACATTTCAAGTTTCAGCAATCAGGCGCCCACATGGAGAGCAAGGGAATACAGTTCAAGTTATAACAATCAGGCTCCCACCTGGAGAGCAAGGGGATACAATTCAAGCTTCAGCAATTAGGCGTCCACCTGGAGAGCAAGGGAATACAATTCAAGTTTCAGCAATCAGGCTCCCACCTGGAGAGCAAGGGAATACAGCTCAAGTTTCAGTAATCAGGCACCCACCTGGAGAGCAAGGGAATACAATTCAAGTTTCAGCAATCAGGCGCCCACCTGGAGAGCAAGGGAATACAATTCAAGTTTCAGCAATCAGGCGCCCACCTGGAGAGCAAGGGAATACAATTTAAGTTTCAGCAATCAGGCACCCACTTGGAGAGTAAGGGAATACAGTTCGAGCTTCAGCTATTAGCGCCCACCTGGAGAGCAAGGGAATACAGTTTAAGTTTCAGAAATCAAGCGCCCACCTGGAGATCAAGGGAATACAATTCAAGCTTTAGCAATCAGGCGCCCACCTAGAGAGCAAGGGAATATGGTTCAAGTTTCAGCAATTAGGCGTCCACCTGGAGAGCAAGGGAAAACATTTCAAGTTTCAGCAATCAGGCGCCCACCTAGAGAGCAAGGGAATACAGTTCAAGTTTCAGTAATCAGGCGCCCACCTGGAGAGCAAGGGATTACAGTTCGAGCTTCAGCAATCAGGCGCTCACCTGGAGAGCAAGGGAATACAGTTCAACTTTCAGCAATCAGGTGCCCACTTGGAGTTTCAAGTTTCAGCAATCAGGCGCCCACCTTGAGAGCAAGGGAATACAGTTCAAGTTTCAGCAATCAGGCGCCCACCTTGAGAGCACGGGAATACAGTTCTAGTTCAGCAGTCAGGCGTCCACCTAGAG
Source organism: Nicotiana glauca (assembly GCA_026770625.1). Classification (NCBI taxonomy): domain Eukaryota; kingdom Viridiplantae; phylum Streptophyta; class Magnoliopsida; order Solanales; family Solanaceae; genus Nicotiana; species Nicotiana glauca. Next base: position 58,706 of record MU678506.1, read on the forward strand.
AGCACGGGAATATAGTTCAAGTTCAACAGTCAGGCTCCCACCTAGAGAGCACGGGAATACAGTTCAAGCTTCAAGGAAAAACAGGTTGAGTATTGGCAATCAGGCGCCTACCTGGAGAATAAGAGAACTCACTTCAGAATGCAATTAAAGTCAGCAACAAAAGAAGCTCGCGGCAAGAATGCGAGTCAACAGTCCGAGGTGATCAACAGAAGTTAGTCACAATAAAGAAAAAATGAGAAGGGCAAGAAGTTAATCCAAATGCAGAAGTTGACGAAAGATGTGAGCTGCTTAAGACATGACTGGAGTCACAAGCATGGTGTGGTGTCCGGGTTTGGTCCGAAAAGCTGAGGAAGAATGAACTAGCACCTGCAACTCGCAAGCATCAAGGTTCAAATCCAAAGTCTGCATGAAGAACCATTCAAGACTCAATATCAAGCTTCAGAAGACTTATGGATAGGAATCTTGTAACTCGTAGTTGACAGGCTTAGCTAGTCTTTTTCATGTTTTGATTTTTGATGTAATAATAGGATCACGGACCGGAACCTCAGCGGAACGGTACCTCGACTGACTCTCCATCCCGGCATACTCCATCATCTCGCTCACTTTGGAACTACACGTGGCCTAATTCCTTTATAGCCAAGGATATGTAGGCAGCTCAGATACCAGGGCTCGGTCAGATTTCCCTTTTCTCTTAGTTTTAGTCTCCTTAAATAAGGGTCGGGTCAAAAAACATGTCTAGTCATTCTTTGTCTGAGAATACTTCATATTCCCAATCAAAGAGGGGCAGCTATAGACATGTGATTTTTTACCCTCCCCGAATTTTTTTATATTTTAGCATGTAAATATTTAATTTAGGCCCAATATGGCTATTTCAATTAATTTTGACTCTTTTACTTTATTTTATTACAAGAAAAAAAAAGAAAATTACAAAAAAATATTTTAGTTTATGTATTTTTCATAAATTTAAAAAAATACAAAAATAGTACCTTATTTTTATCTTTATATAATTTCGAAAACACAAAAATAGTTTCATGTTTAGTTTAATTAATTAGGTTTAGCTTTGATATTGTGTAGTATTTCTATCTTATTTTAAAAGGAGTCAATTAAGGTGTTAGACCACAATTTTAAGAGTTTTACAGCCCAATTATTGGCCCAATACCCAATACCCATTAAGCCAACCCTAGGAACCCTTCTAGACACTTCTTTGGAACAAAAAATAAATAAAAAGACCCTAAGGACTTAACACAAAAAGTCCTAGGGACTAATTGACAAAATACACAAAATGTAAACCTAGACTCTAGACCTATAAGACCCTAAGGAGTTGCAAGACAAAAAAAAAAGGACACACAAAAATACACTGAAAGAGGTGTCTGGAGCTCCTTCTTCTTTGAACCCACCTACCCTAGTCGTTACACTCAAAGGAATCATCTTCTTCAGCACCTTAAACCTAGGGACAAAAGACTTTCCCCATCGTTTTCCATCTCCTTGAACACACACAGATCTGTCGCAACACGCCCCTCCCCAATCATTTTGAGCTTCTTTTTTAGAGAAGAAAAGCCAAATACATGGCTTCTTCCTAACCCAAAAACGACCAGCAACCCCCAGATCGAGCACACACAGAGTTATGCACACGAACAGAGTAAGGGAACGAGCGTAAATCGGGTTTTTGATTTCATAAAGTCGTAAAAACGCTACAAAAAAATGTTTCATCTTCTTCGTCCTTGATTTGGTTCTTAGTTTCCGAAACATGGATGTTTAACTGAAGTCTAGAGTCATTTTTGAGTCTGAGTCGTGTGGAGTTTCGGAGTTAAAGCAATCGTCCGAGGTCCGTTTGTAGTTCGCGTTGTTTTTGCTTTAGCTAACCGATTTTCGGCTTTCATCGGACCTGTTTCAGTGATTTTTTTGATGATCAGTTAGGTAAGTTTGATATCCCTTGTACTATGTTTTCTGTTGAACATTTTATAAAGGACCAAGCTAAATGAGTTTCCCCTTCTTGAAGAATCGAAGTGTGAGAAAATTAAGGTTTGACAGTGTCATATTGATTATTCCTTGAGATTGTAGGAAATGCAAAAGTTAGTTCTATCCTTTGAAAATGTGTAAAAGTTGTTTCCAATTTGTTTCTATTTCTCCACCAGATATGTTATTCTCTTCATTGCTTATGAAGTAGATATAAAGGTTATTAAAGTGTTGCTCTATACTACTCTCTATATTAACTTTTATATCCTTTAAATCCAAGTAATAATGATTAAAACAATTGTTTGGCTCAAAAGTTATCAATATACTTTGTAAGCTTAAAAACAATCAAAAGTTAATGAGGGTAAATCGGAATCAAATATAATAAGACCTAGAGATGAAAAATAAAGTTGTTGTTGTAGATCTGATAGTATAAAATGATAATATGAACTCCAGAGAAAGTATTCGTTAGAGATAGAGATATTGAGAGAGAGTAGGAGAGAATCAGAGAGTTGTATTATTCGAGAATAACAATGATTTCCCCGTTTACACTGTGAAGGTCTCTTTTATATAGTAGGAGACCTTCCTCGAAATAATCATAAAGGTACAAAAATAGATAACGTCTTCTTAGTGAAGGCACTGAGTTCTAAACGATGTCGCCTTTGTCCCCACGTCTAAGTCGTACCCTTGCTTTTAGTTGGCATATACTCACTAGGCGTACCCATCGGCGTAGAGACATTGAGGGTCAAATTTAACCCTATATAGCTAGTCCCTCTATTCGTTGGAGATGCATTCGATAGGCGTCTTCAATGGGCGGAAATGCAAACCTCGTCTTGGGAGAATTTGACCTTGCCCTGGGGTGGAAACATGAAAGAGATGAAATGTATGACATTGTTGAGCATCTGACGCACGGCTTCCTTTTTGGAATGACGTCATCGCCCGCATGCGTCATTATTACACTTATTCCCAAGGCGGTTCAAAGGATGAAGTGACATTTTGGTTTTCCGTGCCCGTTTTGAATCATGCCTCGATTTCTGTGCAATCTAACCCTATAAATAGGGGAAAGGTTCAATCTCGTTCACCTTTCAAACCTTTGAAAAACATTTTCCGGTTTCCTTCTTTGCCTTTCTTTCTGGTAACTGTTATTTCGTGTGAGACTCATCCACTTCTTTGAAGTCATACTTCTCGTCGTTAGTGCTTTATTTCTTAAATAGAACAACATGGCAAAACATCATCAAGGTAGTAAAAAGACCAAGGACACTGCCCCATCTAGGGTTCCACCCTCCTCTGGCGACGAGGAGGAAGAAGTAGAAAAGATCCTCATTCCCCTTACGATAGACAACGTGCTCCCATAGGAAATGCACATTTGAAAAGATTTTCAAACGAAAAGCCCAGCCCTTCCCTGGGTACATAGTGAATTATTGCAATCTCATTTAGACAACCTTCGAGCGACACACAACGTTCTGGGCCATGTGTAAATGGCTTTAGCTGGGATGGATTATGCCAATGTGCACAGGCTTGGATACTGCACATTTTACGAGTACCCATTTTTAATCAGTTATAGTCTCCCGATTTACCCTCGCTTTTTCAACATGTGTCCGGCTCAGCCAGGATTCTGACCACGTACGCAGCTAAGGCTGAGTGCGGAGTCTCAGTTCATCATCTTTTACAGTTGTTCAGCCCTGGTTACCTGAAGGGTACTATGCTGCAATTGAAGAGCCATGGTACGAAGGGCTTGGTAGTTAAGTCTGACGACAAGACCAACTGCGGCTTCTGACATAGGTACTTCTATATTAGAACGGAGCACCTGGTGTCTAACCCTGAAAGGTTCCCGGAAAGGTGGAACTCATAACATAAGTCCCTTTATTTGTGGAATTCATGATCATTTGTGACCTTGACTATTCGGCCACTGTGATTTCGTTCTCTTTTTTTTGTAGTGAGGGCTTCTCCACCCTAATTTATTGACAATATTAAATCATGGGTGGCAAAGTTGATACCTTACACGGAGGAGTGCTGTACCTAGGCCGCATTTCGTCAATAGTACGGCCCGTCAGGTAATTCTTCAGCTTTGGTTTGGAAGTTCCCTTAGGTTTTGTTACCTGACTTACTCGTGTTGGCAGGTCGGAGCGCCCCCAAGAGGAAGTAGGCTGTTGTTACCTTGCCTAGGGCGAAGACCGATTCTAATGGTGAAGATATAACCTGCGGTTCGTTCAGTGATGGCGCTCCCGTGGTTCCTCAGCAAAAGGTTGCACCTGTGGCTATATCCGTAAGTGAAGCGACTCCTTTAGTGCCGTCCCCGCAGCCTGTGAAGGAGACTTCTGAAGGTGAGGAGCCACCAGAGAGAAAGAGACGGCGGTTGATAACGGTCAAGGGGATAGCGACTGAAGATGAGAGGGTAAGTGAGCCCCGTCAAGTGTCGAGGCCGATTTTTATGGTCGATGCTATTCGTTCGGGGAGGTTGGCTCCCCAAAGGAAAGCTGCTGCCGATGCCATCCTATCCCGTGTTCCAGAGAGCGATTCATCGGCTGCTATTCGAGAAGTGGGCGATGATGCTGAGAGGGTGGACCTTGAGACTTCCCATGGGGATACAGATGGGTTAGCGAGGGATCCAGCCCATGTGGAGATGACGACGGGTAGGTCCAACCGCCAAATTATGATCCCGGGAGGGTATAATCTGTTACAACATAGCGAGCAGGCCGCAATAGATATGAACCTATTGTGTGCGGCTGCTGAGCATGAAATGCTGAAGAGTGTTATTGATGGGGATCTATCCCGAGGGTCACTGGCGCGGCCTTGCAGGTAGTTTTTAGTTTTCTTTGTGTGCCATAAGGCTAACTTTGATGCATACTGACTTGCCTTTCCTCTTTTTCCTCTCCTTTTTAGACTCTCATTTTGGAGGTGGAGAGGAGGCGGCGGGCGCAAAAGAAGGCGTCCACTTTCAAAGAGATGGCGAAGAAGTACCAAAGGTGTCATGCCAAGCATCGGGCATTGGCGGATCTACTTAAACAGGACCTAGAGTTTCGGGTGTTCCGTGAGGGCCTTGAACAGTCGGAGGCTCAACTGAAACGGAGGTTGGACGAGTTAGAGAAGGTCGATGAGTAGCTGATGACTGCTCTGGCTCGAAACATTGAGCTGGAGACTCTTTTTCAGTTGAAAGAAGAGGAATTTGAGGTTAGCCGTGGGGTAGCGGCGGAACATTGAGGTCGCTTCCTTGAATGCCGAACTCGATGCCACGGCGGCTGAGATTGAAGTCCTTAAGTGGACTGCACCGCCAAGGTCTGATGAGGATGCGCATCGTGAGGTGCATGAGATGTGGGTATATGTCGAGGCCAGATTAGTTGTACTCGAGGAGTACTTGGCTGCGGGTCGAGCCACCGAGGCGGAGATTCAGGAGCAACGACGCGTAGCCCGCGTTGCGCGCGAAACTTGTGGGTATAGTTCTGACTCCTAGACCGAGCGGGCTATAACTCCAATGACGTCAACCATCTAGAATTCGGCTCTTGGATCTCTGCAACTTACCAACCCGGGGGCGGCGATGGACAAGATGGCGGTTAGGCGATGGACCATGAGCAGAATGGCAGTCACGCAGGGGGTGACGGGCGAAGCAGCGAAGCCCCTTAGGACTTGTATATATTTTTGTTTTGTTGTATTTTGGAATGTAATGGGGACCTTTTGTAAGGTCGGGTGTACATGCATTTTTTGGATGATAATGGAAGTCGTACTTGAGCTGCCATTCCTTTCCTTTTGTATCTTTTATTTTCGGTACCTCGTCTCCGTAGAGCGGGTGCTCGCTTACTTGTAGGATTTTCAGTGTGTTTTTCGAACGTTGCCTGTGTTATCCACCGATAGGATGCGGCTTCGATGCTAAATAGTTGTGGCCTTAGCTAAAATGAAGTCGATGGCCTTAGCCATGTATGTAATTATGACTGCCTTTGAATTACTTACTTGTAATGGTCGAGCTAGGTCGACGGTTGACGGCGATGGCCTTGGCCTTGGCCGTAGTTGTGACTTTGACTGTTGTCGAACTGCTTACTTATTGTAGTTGAACTAGGTCGATGATCAACGACGGTGGCCTTGGCCAAAATAGTGTCGACGGCCTTAGCCATATACGTAACTTCGACTGTCGTCGAATCACTTGCTTGTCGTAGTCAAGCTGGGTCGATGATTGATGGTGATGGCCTTATCCATTGTAATGTCGATGGCCTTAGCCATATACGTAACTTTGACTATCGTCAAATTACTTGCTTGTCGTAGTCGAGCTGGGTCGACGATTGACGGTGATGGCCTTATCCATAGTAATGTCGATGGCCTTAGCCATATACGTAACTTTGACTGTCATCGAATTGCTTGCTCGTCGTAGTCGAGTTGGGTCGACAATTGACGGTGATGGCCTTAACCATAGTAATGTCGATGGCCTTAGCCATATACATGACTTTTACTGTTGTCGAATTACTTGCTCGTCGTAGTCGAGCTGGGTTGACGATTGATTTTGATGGCCTTACCCATAGTAATGTCGATGGCTTTAGCCATATACATGACTTCGACTTTCGTCGAATTACTTGCTCGTCGTAGTCGAGCTAGGTCGACAATTGACGGTGATGGCCTTAGCCATAGTAATGTCGATGGCCTTAGCCATATACGTGACTTTGACTATCGTCGAATTACTTGCTCATCGTAGTCGAGCTGGGTCGACGATTGACGGTGATGGCCTAAGCCATAGTAATGTCGATGGCCTTAGCCGTTTGCACACTGGAGATGGCCTTAGCTGTTTGCACATTGGAGATGGCCTTAGCTGTTTGCACATTGGAGATGGCCTTAGCCGTTTGCACACTAGAGATGGCCTTAGCCGTTTGCACATTGGAGATGGCCTTAGTCGTTTATACATTGGAGATGGCCTTAGCCGTTTGCACACTGGAGATGGCCTTAGCCGTTTGCACATTGGAGATGGCCTTAGCCGTTTACACATTGGAGATGGCCTTAGCCGTTTGTACGCTGGAGATGGCCTTAGTCGTTTACACATTGGAGATGGGCTTAGCCGTTTGTACACTGGAGATGGCCTTATCCGTTTATACATTGGAGATGGCCTTAGCCGTTTGTACACTGGAGACGGCCTTGGCCGTTTACACATTGGAGATCATGCTAGTCCAGTCCCTTTGTCATGTCAGTCGGGAGAGTGTATGGAGTGACTGGTATGATAAAATTGTTCCGCAAATATCTCCAGGTGTCCCCTTTGTCACATCGTTAAAAACCTCCCTGAAAAACCCAATACAAAACTCGGGTAAGGGAAAAAGAGCGCGACTCAGGAGATGCCTTTTAGAAATGGAAATACTTGAGGTGGGCGACGTTCCAATTGTTTTGGAGCGTTTTTCCTTCCATTGTTTCTAATTTGAATGCTCCTTTACTTGCTGCTGCAGTGATTTTGTAGGGTTGGTGCCCAGTTTTCCTTCGCTTGGGTCTTTTGACGCCAATGTTTTGGCTTTGAGGACGTAGTCTCCCACTATGAGTGGTCTTATTTTGGCTCTCTTATTGTAGTATCTTTCGACTTGTTGTTTCTGAGTCACCACTTTTACGTGGGCCATTTTTCTTCTTTCCTCGGCCTCATCGAGGTCTTGAAGTCTGTTTATGTCGTTCTCTGCTTCGCTGCTATATGAATACCTCAAGCTTGGTTCGCCGACTTTGACTGGTATGACCGTGTCAGTTTCGTAGACCAATGAATACGGTATTTCTCCTGTGCAGGATTTGGGTGTGGTCCGGTATGCCCACAACACTTTTGGTAGTAGCTCGGGCCATGGACCTTTGGCTTCCTCGAGTTTCTTTTTCAGTATGTTCAGTATTGTTTTGTTGGAAGACTCTGCTTGGCTATTGGCGGCGGGGTGATATGGCGTAGAGATTATTCGCTTAATATGCCATTTGTTGAAGAACTCTATCGTCTTCTGGCCGACAAACTATCGTCCGTTGTCGCAGCCGATTTCCTTGGGGATGCCGAAACGGCAGATGATATTCTTCCATATGAAGGCGATGACTTCCTGTTCGCGTATTTGGGCGTACGCACCTGTTTCCACCCACTTGGAGAAATAGTCAGTTGAAACTAATAGAAATCGTACCTTTCCTCGTCCCGCTGGTAGGGGACCGACTCTGTCCTTTCCCCATTTGATGAAAGGCCACAGGGAAGTGACTGAGTGGAGGGGTTCTCCTGGTTGGTGTATCATGGGGGCATACTTTTGGCATTATTCGCATCGGAGAACGTATTCCGCTGCCTCTTTCTTCATAGTGGGCCAATAATAGCCCGCCCGTATTATGCAGCGCACGAATGCGCGGTTACCCGTGTGGGCGCCGCAGTGACCCTCGTGTACCTCTTCAAGTACTGGCCTCGTTTGGTGCGGCCCTAGGCACTTGGACAGGGGTCTGCCAAACGTCCTTTTGTAGAGCTCGTGGTATATCAGGCAATATCGGGCGGCCTGTACGCAGAGCTTTTTTTCTTCTTTTTTCACGAGTGGGAGTGTCCCATCCTGCAGATAGGATACAAATTGGTTGCGCTAGTCCCAAGTCAAATTTAAAGAGAGTACCTCAGTGTGATCAATGGCTAAATGGAGGAGGGTGACCACGCTTACTTTGTTGAAGTTTTTAGTGGCTGCAGCCAATTTTGCTAAACCGTCTGCTTCAACGTTCCGTGCCCTCAGAATTTGTTCGAAGCGGCACTCGTCGAACTCAGCCATTAATCTGTGGATTTCTAACTGGTATTTTTGCAATCTCTGCTCTTTGATTTGGTAAGTCCCAGTTACCTGGTTCACTACGAGTTGGGATTCACAATGGAGAACGAGTCGTCGAGCCCCATAGTTGACGGCTAGTTTTATACCTGCAATAATAGCCTCGTACTCAGCCTCGTTGTTAGTTATTTCGGGATATCGTACGGACTGGCAAATTATTTCGCCCGTGGGGACCTCGAGAACGAGTCCCGATCCCGAGGCATTAGCGGCGTTGTCAATGTACAGAGTCCATAGGTCGGTGTTGGAGGGGGCACGACGTGCCTCTAGTTCCGCCTCTGGCAATATCTCTATGCTGAAATCGGCTACAAAGTCGGCAAGTACTTGCGACTTGATGGCGTTTCTTGGGTGATATGAAATATCGTGCTCGCTGAGCTCTATGGCCCATCTGGCGAGCCTGCCTGATAATTCAGGCTTACGTAGGTCACTTCTCAAGGGGAAGGTCGTTACTACTTTTATGGGGTGGCACTAAAAATAGGGTCGAAGCTTCTTTGAAGCTACGACCAATGCTAGAGCTAACTTTTCAAGGTGTGGATATACCGTGTTTCGGTGTCCACTAAGGTTTTGCTAATATAGTAAATAGGAGATAGCGTACCTTCATTTTCGCGAACCAAGACTGTGCTGACGGCGACCTCGGATACGGCCAGATACACCAGCAGGGGCTCGCCTGGATTCGCTTTGGCTAGCAGTGGTGGCGAAGATAGGTATGCTTTCGATTTTCTCAAGGCTTCGACGCATTCCTCGTTCCACTATAACCCATTGTCCTTTCTCAACACATTGAAAAATTTATGGCACCTATCGGAGGATCGTGAGATGAACCTAGATAGGGCGACTACTCGCCCCATCAACTTTTGTACCTGTTTTTTGCTGTTCAAAATCTCAGATATTATGTCTATCGCCTTGATTTGATCTGGGTTGACCTCGATTCCTCGTTGTGATACGAGAAAGTCTAAGAATTTTCCTGAGGCTACGCGCATTTCTCGGAGTTCAGCTTCATCCCGTACCTCCTCAATATCCCGAAGGCTTCTTTCAAATGGTCGATGTGGTCTTCTTTCCTTGTCGACTTCACCAGCATATCATCGATATAGACTTTCATGGTCTTACCGAGCTGCTCTTTGAACATTTTGGTGACCAGCCTTTGGTACGTAGCCCCTGTATTTTTTAGCCCAAAGGGCATTACCCTGTAGCAACATGTCCCTTGGTGGGTGATGAAAGTCGTTTTCTCCTGGTCCTTCTCGGCCATCATGATTTGATTGTAGTCGTAGTAGGCATCTAAGAAGCTCAACAGTTCATGTCCTGCGGTGGCGTCGATCAATTAGTCGATGTGGGGTAGCGGGAATGAATCCTTTGGGCATGCGTTGTTCAGATCGGTGAAATCCACACACATTCTCCACTTCCCATTTTTCTTTTTGACCATGACGACATTGGCAATCCACTGGGGGTACTTCGATTCTTTGACGAAACCGTTGGCCAGTAACTTGTCTACTTCCTCACTGACCGCTTTATTGATAGCAGCGTTGAATTTCCTTCTCATCTGTCGCACGGGCGGATGTAATGGATCGACATTTAGCTTGTGGGTGGCAATGTCTCGCGGGATTCCCGGCATTTCTGAATGGGAAAAAGCAAATAAATCTGCATGGTTAGTTAGGAATTCACGATACTTGGGTTGGCGAGGCCATGCCCGATGTAGGCTTTCTTCGTAAGGTCGATGTCGTCCAGTTGGACTGGGTCGAGACCTTCGACCATTGCTTTACAAGCCTCCATGATGTCGGGGTCTCTAATGGCGTCCGTTGTCGGGTTGACCTTAGTCCCCGACACAGCTGATTGCTATGCCTCTGCACTCGCCCCCTTTAGCTGTTTGTTGTGGGCGCAATCTTGAGCTATTTTGTAGCACTCCTGTACGGTGCGCGGCTCGCCTCGAATGCTGAATACTCCCCATGGGGTAGGGAATTTGATCACCTGGTAAAAGCTCGAAGGGATCGCTCACATGGCATGTATCCATGGGCGTCCTATGATGGCGTTGTACGTTGTTTCCTGGTTCATTACGTGGAAAGTTGTTTCCAGCATGACTCCTCCTGCTAAAACGGGCAGTGATATTTCTCCGGATGTCCGTTCCACTGCATTGTTAAAACCAGTTAGTGTTATGCAATGCGGTATTATCTTATCCTCGAGTCCCATTTGTACGAGGACCCTCGGATGGATAGTACAGGCACCACTTCCATTGTCAACCATGATTCTTTCAACATCCGTATCGGCGATACGTAAAGTGATAACTAAAGCGTCGTAATGAGGGAAAGACAAACCGTCGGCATCGGACTTATCGAAGGTGATATTATCTTCGAAGTCTTCATAATGTTCATGGGCGATGGTTCGCCTTAATTTGTGCGTGGTGGTGAACTTGACGTGATTGATTGCTAAGTCGTCGCCGCCTCCGACGATTATGTTTATCGTGCGTGTTGGGGAGGGCGGCCCGTGGGGTTGTTCCCGTCCGTGTGCAAAGTTTGTTTTCCCTTTGTCACTGAGTAATTCCCTTAGGTATCCTTGGTTCAGCATCCTGACTACCTCTTGGCGTAGGCCTATGCAGTCTTCGGTTTTGTATCCCCGTTCCTAATGGAACTCACATAGGGTGTTTGATTTCCTTGTGATAGGGTCTGATTTCATCTTCTGCGGACACTGCACTTTGGTGCCCAGCTTCTCCAGTGCGTACACTATTTCTGAAGGAGACACACAAAAGTTATGGGCGGATAATAATGGAGGCGTACCTCTTTCATTTCGGAGTGGGGCGACATGTCGCTCTAGCGCGTCTGTATGCCTTGTGGTGGATGGAAGGATCTGATGTAGGGTTGTTGTCGATCTTTGTGAAGCGCGGGAGCTGTTCTCGCCATCCCTCATTGCATCGATCCCTCCTCGTTTCTGAGTGTATCGTTGTTAGCCGTTAGGTCGGCCCATTAAGATCATCCTCGTCCGCTCGTACTTCAGCACAATAGGCATTGTAGATTTCCTCCCATGTGGTAGGGGATATTTCATGAGGCGACTTAGTAGCTTCTTGGTTGCCTTCAAACCGTCCCTGTTTAGCCCGTTCTGGAAAGCAGCGACTGCCATACCTTCCAATACGTTTGGCAGACTCATCCTTACCCTGTTAAACCTGGCTAGGAAGTCCCTGAGTCCCTCCCCTGCGGTTTGCCTGACGGCAAAGATGTCGTTGACCCTTGCTTCCGCTTTCTTTGCACCTGCATGGGCGGTGACGAACTTATCCACCATTTCTTCGAACGTTGATATCGCCTTAGCTGGTAGCTGAGAGTACCACGTTAGGGCCCCTCCTTTCAGCGTCTCACCAAACTTCTTCAGCAGCACCGATGGTACCTGTTCTTTTGATAGGTTGTTGCCCTTCATAGCAGTGACATAGTGGATCAAATGATCCTCGGGATCTGTGGTTCCGTCATATACCCTCAAGTAGGGTGGCATCTTGAAGGTTTTTGGGATAGAGTGAGGGGAATTTTCTTCGGTGTATGGTTGTTCAACGAATACCCCCACGTCGCGTTTTGGTAGCAACTTGGGAGCACCGGGGTTCGTATCTACCCTCTTCCGATGTTCTTTCATTTGGTCACGAAGTGCCTTGTTTTCATTCTCCATTTATTCCATCTTCTTTAGGATGGCTGTTAGCGTGCCATCGTTGGTATGTGCCTCGATGGGCTTGTTATTTGCTCGTACAACCTCAGGTTCACCCATGGCAGCAGTGATGCCTACCGTTGGTGTACAGCTGATGTTACTTTGCGGTGACTTCTCAACCAAGCCACTTAGAGTACTTCTTAGCCATTCTTCCAGTAGCTTCTTGACCACCGAGGGTGCTTCCTTAGCCGCAGATGTGGAAGCTCCTTTTTCATGCAAGATCGTCAGATCTTCAGATGGGGAAGGTGAGATCTCTGCACCTGGTGTAATACTAGGGGTTGCATTCAAGATGCCCTCGTCACCGGCCTCGTTGAGAGGACTAAAGAGATTGGCTGTAACACCCACTATTGCTTTCCTTCTTGTGTTATTTTCGGCTATCTTTTATTTTCGAGTGGTGTAGAGAATGGTAGTTGGCTGTTCTCTAGGTGGATACTATGATTTTGATTCTCGAAATCCCCACAGACGGCGCCAAATTATTTGGCTCAAAAGTTATCAATATACTTTGTAAGCTTAAAAACAATCAAAAGTAAATGAGGGTAAATCGTAATCAAATATAATAAGACCTAGAGATGAAAAATGAAGTTGTTATTGTAGATCTGATAGTATAAAACGATAATATGAATTCCAGAGAAAGTATTCGTTAGAGATAGAGTAGGAGAGAATCAGAGAGTTGTATTATTCGAGAATAACAATGATGCTCCCTTTTACAATGTGAAGATCTCCTTTATATAGTAGGAGACCTTCCTCGAAATAATCATAAAGGTACAAAAATAGGTAACGTCTTCTTAGTGAAGGCACTGAGTTCTAAACGACGTCGCCTTTGTCCCCACGTCCAAGTCGTATCCTTGCTTTTAGCTGGCGTATACTCACTGGGCGTATCCATCGGCGTAAAGACATTGAGGGTCAAATTTGACCCAATACAACAATCTTCTAAAACTAGATTGAGATTTGGAAGTGTACGTCGATTCACACTGTTTTGTCATCTTGCTTGAGCTGAATTACGTCAAATTCTTGACTTTGATTTGTGTATTCCCTCATTTGCACCAATAGCCTGGATGTTTGTTTCGACCAGCGGTACGGATAAGAGTTTTGAATTGTATACATTGATTCGCTGTGCAATTTTAAGTAGTTATTGTAGGTTATTACTCTATTTTCTAAGTTGCTACATCTAATCCAAATAAGTATCTCATGCACTATTGATGTTACGCCCCGCAATATTTCGTCAACATTTCATCCAAGGAAATTTGTCGTAAGGTAATTGACATCAGTCCAAGGAAAAGATAATTTGGGGATTATAAGGATTATGTTATTTCACAAGTGATTAATAAAGGTGAAAGGGGGAGCAAGTCAAAGAAAACAAATTTTCGTCCAAGTTTGGCATGTTGGAATAAAATACGACTCGAGCTAAAATATCCGGTATTTATGGATTAGTGTCATATGAGGTACCATATGACCATACTAGTAAGGTGTATAAGGTATGTGAAAAGTAAGTAATATTTTAATAAAGTGAAAATAACTCTCAATTTTGCGGGTAATTAATTAATTACCGGATAACAAAATATTATCTTGTAAATTATTACAGTGTGGAAATGAGACGTGGCAGCACTAGCTAACCACATGGAATGACTAAGTAATTAAATGTCCTAGGTGGCAACATACCTTATTAATTTCAAGACACTTCACTTATTCTATATGTCGTATTCAAACACGACAACCAAACCTTAGCCATTCTTACCGTCAAATACGTTAGCCAACCGTTACACCCAAAACATTTTTCTACCAAAGTTCTGTTTCTTCCTAAAATCGTATTCAAAGACTTGCTTATAATTAAGCATTATCCTTAGGTCAATCCTTCAAAAAGCATTCTATCTTTGAACAAAGACATTAGAGTCAGAAGTGATTTCATTCCAAATTTCAACAAATTCAAAGCAAAATTCGTTCATAAATTTCAAAAGAAGCAGGAACGAATTTCATTCAAGGATTTCAAAAAGCAGAAGCTTAATCCGATTTCTAGGGTTCTACGTTCCATCAACGAAGGTTTCCAATGGAATATTATACGGAGTTTTCCCTACTCCGGATATGTTAAGGCTATCCCTTCTTTCTTTTGACATGATCCATATGATACAAACGTAAGGTGCAAATGCACAAATTCCATATATGACTCTATTCATAGAAGTATTAGAAATGCCTATGTTCTTGAATTTCCATATCTCTTATTATTCCATTGTCTGTTTATGGGTCTCAGAAAATACGTAAAATGATGTTATGATATTAATCAAAGATATAATGGTCTTATGACGTATCGAGAGATTTTGTTATTATATTTCATATGCATTTCATGCATTTATACATGTACATTGACCCATGACTCAGACG
>MU678506.1:73489-119078 GCA_026770625.1 Nicotiana glauca
ATATATATATATATATATATATATATATATATATATATATATATATATATATATATATAGGGATATGGGAAAAGGTTACGGCGTTATATACGCACCACCACCTGATCAGCTAGTATATGATGATGATGTTGCCCACAGTGGCTGAAATATGATTCAAACGGCGTCATCTACACATGTATGGGTATGTATTCAATGGCGTTATATACGCATATATATGTATGTATTCAAACGGCGTTATATACGCGTATATACATATGTATATATATGTATATGGGATATGGAAAAGGTTATGACGTTATATACGCACCACCACCTGATCAGCTGGTACACGATGATGATTTTGCCCACAGTGGCCGATATGATATGATGGGATGCCCTCAGAGGCTGATGATGTTATGAAACATGTACCTACGCATGACATGACATTCATACGCATATGCATGACGCTGAAAGTAATTTATGATTTACAAAGTTATTCAGACTTACATGTTGAGTCATGTACTCCATATGTCTTCCATGTCTCTTATGTATTTATTTATGTGCCTTACATACTCGGTACATTATTCGTACTGATGTCCCTTTGGCCTGGGGACGCTGCGTTTCGTGCCCGCAGATCCAGATAGACAGGTCGAGAGCCCTCCAAGTAGGCTATCAGCTCAGCGAAAGATGTTGGTGCGCTCCATTTGCTTCGAAGTTGCATATTTGGTTAGTATGATTAAGACGTCTATTATTTGCTATAGCGGGACTCTGTCCCGACGTTTGTGATATTTATGTACTCTTAGAGGCTTGTAGACATATGTCTTGTACGTGAAAGATTGTATGGCCTTGTCGGCCGATGTCTTGAGTTTATAAATAATCGTGTTGGCCTATTAGGCCTGTATGTCATGTGTATATGATAATGTAATAAGAAAGATACGTTACGTTGGTACTCGGTTGAATAAGGTACCGGGTGCCCGTCGTGGGCCATCGGTTTGGGTCGTGACAAAAGTGGTATCAGAGCATTTCTTTCCTAGGGATGTCTACAAGCCGTGTCTAGTAGAGTCTTATTTATGGGTGTGTCGTGCACCACACTTATAAGCAGGAGGCTACAGGGCATTTAGGATTGTCATTCTTTCTTCTTACTCTAGATCGTGTGGTAGAGCTCACTTATAAGAATTCAAATTCGAATTATTTTTTTTATTCGTAATAAGACGATTCCTACATCCGAAAAGAAGGATTGGAAAGAGATATAGTTGTGGAAGAGCTGAATCAGAGGAATTCGATTTTGTATAATGCCTACGATAAGTAAATGTGAAGTCTTTAACATATCATAGGTGTACTGAAAGATGTAAGCCTCTTGACAAGGAGCCTTAAGGCAAGAATGTCTATCCACCTTTATGGTAAAAGACAATGAGAGATTAAAAAGATAAATACAAGTTTCAACAAGAAAAAGAAGCAAGATGAAGAAGGGTACGAGGCGCCCAGTTAATGAAGGTTAACATCGTTTATAATTGAGGCAGAGGAACATAGGATTTTTGAGTTGTATTCAATAGTAACAAGAGGTATATACAATTGGTCACACCCCTTCTAGATATGCCCTATGGGGTTAACAAAAATAGTATAAGAAGATATGATGAATGAATTGATTGCGTCAGTTGACATTTCCAAAGGATGTTGCAAATGTGCTAACAGATCTCTTTATAAGACACCAGATTGCACACTCTAAAATAGTGCAACCAGATATGAGTGCTACAAAGACATGCACTATAAGCCTTGAAGGAATAAATATTACCTTAGTGTGACATGTGTCCCTAGTAAAGCGAGAACGTTAAGCGGCTTGAGGAGCCAGTGGATGGAGAAAAAGAAAGCTAAAAGTGAAAGAATGTCATATTGAAGTTTTCACAAGAAAAGGGATATGCAGAAATATTAGCTGAGTAATGAGATGAAGATAAGGAGGCATTATGAATAAGGTGTGATACACGGATAAAAATGGTAGAGTGCTACAAAACCTATAGTCAACAAAGGAAGAGACGAAAGGTGATGGGCCTTAAGACAATAAAAGAGTATAGGCCATAAGGTTATATCCTCATTTCGAAAAATAAGTTCGTGACTCCAATATGACTACCAGAGGGGAGAGTTAATCCCTAGAGTAACAGAAATCAGTATGGATTGGTGAACAAGGCAAACTAAACATTAATTACGGACTGAGTGACTGGTGATAGTCGCCATCATAAGAATTTTGGATTTTGTTCCGCCAATAGTTGAATGGATGACAAAAGAAGATTCACGAGAAATTCAGAAAATGGTCATCCAGGGAGACGCTTCCCTAGAACAAGCAATGTGAGCAAAGTTAAGCTTAAGAGATTGAATGTGCCAGTTACACTAGGTGTCACCTTCGTGCGTAAAAATTCAGTTATTCCCGGTACAGAAGGGTTACCTTAAGGCAGGTAAGGATCATTGATGTTGATAAATGACGTAAAAGATAAAAGAGGTAAAACATCTATAGGTAAATACTCGTGGCTTCAGCTCTTAGTACACCCCTAAAGGGGGGAATATGGAGTGATGTGACATTAAGTCAAAATTAAATGGTTCTAGTGACTATAGAATGGTAAAGGAAAAATGCGATAAATGAAATAGGAATGAGATGGCACTTATCTAAATCTTACAGATACGCTACGATTCAAGAATATTGTGCAAGCACAACGTCACGGAGAGGAAGTAAGGGTTCCTGCCCGAGCTCTTATTAATAAATAAGGAGCTAGTGTGAGACGTAAGTTAAGACAAAGAAAATAACCCAAGAAAGATTACGATGAATATTGATATGAGAATAGGCCAACGAGTAGTTAGTAATTGGTCGGGAAGATCCCAGTTATGGCTTAAAAGGAGATTACAGATGAGTCATCAGATCGTGTAAGATAAACATAGTAGAACCCAACATGGAGAATTCAGCCTCGAAGAATATCATTATAATACGTGAGATATATTCAAACAAGAGTCGGGGTCGTTAAAGGAACCGTATGAGTGTTACGGGGATAAAAGAAAGTGCCACTGAGAAGACAATGAAAATATCAGTTCAAAAGCAACCATACAAGCACAAGGCATGGAAGTAAGCAACTACGGATGATTATAGGCAAGTAAACACATCAAAAAGGTCTGTAATAAGCTCACAACTTTACAAGAGTCAAGGGTTCTCCCTAAGTACTACAACTAAAAACTAGCTGAGAAGATAAGAAAGAAGGCTTCAACTTAAGCACAACGACCTAAAGAGGAAATGGTCATATAACAACAGTCTCGCAACAACATTATAAGAATTCCAAAGGAAAGTGGTACCTACCGTGGCTAATGAACGGGAAGTAAGAGTTAAAGGTAATGTTCGAGATCATATGAGTTGTATAAAAACTCTGTCAAGTGTGGGCACTAAGATAAGATAAGTATGGACGCAATGAGGGAGTAGAAAGACCAGGAAAAGTAATAGCTTACATTGAAAGAAAGCTACGATGGAACGAAAGAATTATTCGATCAATGATCCAGAGTTAGTACGTTACGGATACACTCAAGATTTTGGAGCGTTATCCAGGCAACATATTTGTTGACAATCATACAGCCATAGAAGACTCCGTTATAAGTTAAAAGAAACAATTGAGCCCAGGGCATAGACAAAGGATTGAATTGTTAGAAGGTTGTATCATGGATATTCCATAACACCCATGAAAGGCTAGGGTAATAACTAATACCACGAGCCACAGATCGAAAGGTAGCTTAAGCGTACGTAAAGATTGATCAGGAGGAAGAGGAAACTAAAGAATTACATCCCTAAGTGTATCGGAAAAATCACTTCAAATATTCCTTGAGGTAACGTAAGCCCTAGGGGCAAAGTATTACGTAAGAAGTTTAAAGTTATCAGTGGTATATTGTAGATCAATATGGAGGAGAATCAACAATGGATGGACAAAAGTCACAAAGTATGAGATGGGATTAGGCCTTCATTCTAAAGTTGAGCTATAATAAGGAAGCATTGAAGGACTGGGATTTATACCTAAAGGATAGGCAACAAAAGTAACTGGGAGCTTGGTAAGCATACCTCAGTAGAGGTAGGTTGAAGTAAAAATTTTTGTATAGTATAACCCATGTAAATGCAGTAAAGTCATATGAAGGGATAATCAGGTTTACGAAATATGATATGGCCATATTCGCAAAGTATCGAGCAAAGGACTTTAATATACCTATAGAGGCCCAGAGAGGTATCCTATTAAACCTTGTATATACAAAGTAAAGCCTAGAGATTGACTAAAAGATAAAAGGAAGAAGGAAAGATGAATTGCATAAGTGCACCTACAAAGCCAGGGTCATACGGGCTGCATGACATAAGGTAACAGAAGTTGCAAGATTAGGAAAAATTTCCACCACAAGTCATGATATGAGCAAAAAGAATAAAGGGGGGAATACCCTAGACTTTGGATTTATTCACAAAGCAACTGCTTAAATAGAAAGAAGAGTATTACGGTATTCACAAGAGCTATAAGTTATGAAAATGATAAGAGCACCAATCAATATTCGAGGACGAATGTTCTCAAGGGGGGAATGATGTTACGCCCTGCAATATTTCGTCAACATTTCATCCTGTGGTATTTTACGTGAAATTTGTCGTAAGGTAATTGACATCAGTCCAAGAAAAAGATAATTTGGGGATTATAAGGATTATGTTATTTACAAGTGATTAATAAAGGTGAAAGGGGGAGCAAGTCAAAGAAAATAAATTTTCATCCAAGTTTGGCATGTTGGAATAAAATACGACTCGAGCTAAAATACCCGGTATTTATGGACTAGTGTCATATGAGGTACCATATGACCATACTAGTAAGGTGTATAAGGTATGTGAAAAGTAAGTAATATTTTAGTAAAATGGAAATAATTCTCAATTTTGCAGGTAATTGATTAATTACCGGGTAACGAAATATTACCTAGTGAACTATTACAGTGTGGAAATGAGACGTGGCAGCACTAATGACTAAGTAATTAAATGTCCTAGGTGGCAACATACCTTATTAATTTCAAGACACTTCACTTATTCTATTTGTTGTATTCAAACACTACAACCAAACCTTAGCCATTCTTACCGTCAAATAAGTTAGCCAACCTTTACACCCAAAACATTTTTCTACCAAAGTTCTGTTTCTTCCTAAAATCGTATTCAAAGACTTGCTTATAATTAAGCATTATCCTTAGGTCAATCCTTCAAAAAGCATTCTATCTTTGAACAAAGACATTAGAGTCAGAAGTGATTTCATTCCAAATTTCAACAAATTCAAAGCAAAATTTGTTCATAAATTTCAAAAGAAGCAGGAACGAATTTCATTCAAGGATTTCAAAAAGCAGAAGCTTAATCCGACTTTTAGGATTCTAAGTTCAATCTACGAAGGTTTCCAACGGAATATTATACGGAGTTTTTCCTACTCCGGGTATGTTAAAGGCTATCCCTTCTTTCTTTTGGCATGATCCATATGATATAAACGGAAGGTGCAAATGCACAAATTCCATATATGACTCTATTCATAGAAGTATTAGAAGTGCTTATGTTCTTAAATTTCCATGTCTTATTATTCCATTGTCTGTTTATGGGTCTCAGAAAATACGTAAAATGATGTTATGATATTAATCAAAGGTATAATGGTCTTATGACGTATCGAGAGATTTTGTTATTATATTTCATATGCATTTCATGCATTTATACATGTACATTGACCCATGACTCAGACGGCATTATATACGCGTATATATGTATGTATATATATGTATATGGGATATGGAAAAAGGTTACGGCGTTATATACGCACCACCACCTGATCAGCTGGTATATGATGATGATGTTGCCCACAGTGGCTGAAATATGATTCAAACGGCGTTATATACGCATATACGGGTATGTATTCAATGGCGTTATATTCGCATATATATATATGTATTCAAACGGCGTTATATATGCATATATATGTATGTATATATATGTATATGGGATATGGAAAAGGTTATGGCGTTATATACGCACCACCACCTGATCAGCTGGTACACGATGATGATTTTGCCCACAGTGGCCGATATGATATGATGGGATGCCCTCAGAGGCTGATGATGTTATGAAACATGTAGCTATGCACGACATGACATTCATACGCATATGCATGACACTGAAAATAATTTATGATTTACAAAGTTATTTAGACTTACAGGTTGAGTTGTACTCCATATGTCTTCCATGTCTCTTATGTATTTAATTATGTGCCTTACATACTTGGTACATTATTCGTACTGATGTCCATTTTGTCTGGGGACGCTGCATTTCATGCCCGCAGGTCCAGATAGACAGGTTGAGAGCCCTCCAAGTAGGCTATCAGCTCAGCGGAAGATGTTGGTGCGCTCCATTTGCTTCAGAGTTGCATATTTGGTTAGTATGATTTAGACGTCTATTGTTTGGTATATCGGGACTCTGTCCCGACCTTTGTGATATTTATGTACTCTTAGAGGCTTGTAGACATATGTCTTGTACGTGAAAGATTGTTTGGCCTTATCGGCCGATGTCTTGAGTTTATAAATAATCATGTTGTCCTATTAGGGCCATATGTCATATGTATATGATAATATAATAAGAACGATACGTTACGTTGGTACTCGGTTGAGTAAGGTACCCGGTGCCCGTCGCTGCCCATCGGTTTGGGTCGTGACAATTGAACCTTAGAAAAATTGGTTCAAGAACATCGTTAGACTGCTTTAGTTAAGTAAAAATCTTTTTAAAATAATTGGGGCGTGCCGTTCGAAATAAATATTCGAATTCTTAGAAATCAAGGCGAGCCATTTAGTAGAATTTTTCATGGCCCTCGCAAAGTTGCAAATGCATTGTTGCTTTAGGCGCGTTCTTTTAATAATTTACCTTCCTAAACTCGGCTATGCATTTATGTGACCCAAATTCAAATCTCAACAACGCTAAATAGAATGTGTCATGGACCGCGGGTGCATTTATGTGACGTGGTCCAAAATTTTATTTAGTTGGCGTTGAATCTTTCTAAAAAATATTAAATAAAAGCGGTTATAAAGTTAAAATTGCACCATAGGCTAAAACATGTATTAAAATCAGATAATAGGCCAATCTATAACAGTTGAGCGACCGTGCTAGAACCACGGAACCCGAGAATGCCTAACACCTTCTCCCGGGTTAACAAAATTCCTTACCCGGATTTCTGATTCGCGGACTGTAATACAGAGTCAATCTATTCCTCGATTCGGAATTTGAACCGGTGACTTGGGACACCATAAATTATCCCAAGTGGTGACTCTGAATTTAATAAATAAATAATTCTATTTCAATTGTCACTTTAAGTTGGAAAAAACTCCCTTACTCCCCTTTCGGGGGTGTAGGAAAAAGGAGGTGTGACATATGAAACTATGTACCAATTAAATCAATCAGTACAAGGACTTCCTTTAATTAAGAAGTTCAAACTTAAACGGTAATGGACATAGAACATTTAAGAAAAGAGATCAAGTAAACATCTTGTGCAAAGTAGATAATTAGGGATAAATACATAGGGGTTTAATTAAGGGAAGAATCTTTGAAATACTCGGTTAACCAAATAAGGTAAGTAAATAAAATAAAGTTGCAGAATATAGAGAGACAATCAGTACATAGTAAACCAAGGAAAACTTCTGATTCATGAATAAACAAATAAATCAAGTCAAAAATAGGGGAATCGAAGGTCTAAGGAAAATTTTCCAAATCAACCCAAAAAATAGGAAAATCAGTAAAGCGACAAAGCAATGAGTCAATCACTTAACACATGAATGCAATCAAAATTATTCAAGGAGGTTTGAAATCAATCTCAAATTGAAGGTCATTTCAGAAGGAAATTCAGCATATAAAAGTATATAAGTATTAAGCCTGCAAGGCTGAATTTAGGACAAAGAGAAACATCATATAGTAGCAAACACAGGTAGTCACATAGGTTGATTTCAGTTTCTCAGTAACAGAGAAGAGAAAGTATCAAATAGCATGCCAAATGGTCAAGTAAAAGACCTTATAGAGCTTAGTAGGAAGTTAGAATCATATAAAGAAACAAAAGTTGAAACAAAGATTTCGAAACTCAGTCGAGCAGTAGACGAAACAACTTTCAAAAACTCGAATAGGTCCAAAGAAATTAGGGTTTTGAAACCAAACAAGTTCAGAGATGAAGAACAAGCAAATCACATAACAAATAGTCTCAAAACTCGAATGAATCCCCAAATTTAGGGTTTTCACCATCAATCGAGTGTAGAGATGAAAGCAAGTAAATTAGGCAAAGAATACTAACAAATAAATTCAGAAGTCTCAAAGAGGACTAAAACTTTTAACATGCATACTCTAGTAGAAAAACAACATGAAAAACACAGTAGAACATGTAAAAAATTAGAAAAGCTTTGAAATGACTTAACAGAATCCTAAATCGGAAAAGGTAAAAGGGGTTTTGAAGGTAAAGCCTTGAAAGAAACTTTGAGAAATGTTTAAAAGCTTGGAGAAAACACAGATCTACAACGGATCTAAAAGAATCAGAAGAACCTTGAAGGTTAGGGTTTCAGAAGAACCTAGATGGTGAGAAAGGCTTGGAAAGTCATTAATCTAAGCAGGAGAAGCCAAGAGTCAGGCTTGAATAGCTATGGCTGGTCGAAGCAAGGTCGGAGACAGCATAGCACTGAAATAGACCAAGGTCTGGACCAAACTTCTTCAAGGTCTGGTCTTGAAACTATGATAATCGAGCATGTCAGAGTTATAGGAGGCAGGTACAGGCCTTTAATGGCTTTGGAAGCCATAGATTCAGGCTATTTTGTGGTGGTGATTAAAGGCGGCGGCTAGGGTTGGAGAATATTTTGAGAGAGAATGGGAATTCAAAGGCGGCTACCAGTGAGAAATGATTAGGTTTAGGGGGTGATGGAAAATTAAAAAGGAAAGATTAAACGGTGGTCGTTGATCATTTTGATCAACGGCCTGGATTGAATGTGGGATCCGGGCGGGTTATCTAAAAGGGGAGTGGGCCGGTAGATTAGGATTTGGGTCAGGGTAATTGGGTTTTAGAATTGGGTTTGATTGGGGTGCGAAATCGGGCTAAAATTGAAATGAAAATGGGCTAATATTTAAATAGCCATTTTTCCTTGTTTATTTTATAAAAATAATAGAATAATTTATGGAAATAAATCAAAGGTAATAAATAATTAATAATACGTAATTATTAAATTAAAAATATTGGAGTTAATTTTATAACTATAAATACAATTAAACCTTAAAAGAGGCTAATATTGCAATTATATGCAATTTAGCTTTTAAAATACTAAATAAATTTGTAAAAATATGTAAAAATTATGTTAGCTATATTTTAGTGTAAATATAAGATTCCAATAAATAAATTACCAAAATGATAATTTTGGGGATAATTATTGGGTTTTCTTGATACAAATAGGGCCATAAATTGATTTTAAAATATTTGAAAATTAAAGAAAAATAATAAAACCTTGAGACCTTCTTATATATGCATATACAGGCTATTTTGAAAGTATTTTTTATATTAAAAATATAAGGGAAAAATTGGGTATCAACAGCTGTCCCTCTTTACCCGGGAAGGATGAAAGAGTTGTCGAGTAAAGATATGATGGCCGATTATGACCTGGCGAAACGGTTTGAAGAGGTTCGGCCGTGCCCTGGCTTCTGAGCTGCCTACATATACCTGGTCTTACAGGAATCA
Source organism: Nicotiana glauca (assembly GCA_026770625.1). Lineage (NCBI taxonomy): Eukaryota > Viridiplantae > Streptophyta > Magnoliopsida > Solanales > Solanaceae > Nicotiana > Nicotiana glauca. Next base: position 83,227 of record MU678506.1, read on the forward strand.
GGTCATATGTAGTTTAGGATCCGTCGACGGAGCATGCCGACGGAGACTTCTCAAGAACGGACGCGATATTTAGGACGGGGTAAATGGTTAAGGTCTGGTAGGACTGCGGGAAATAGAGCGGCATTGCTCCTACCGAGATGGCCGTTGCTCACCGGTTTACCTGCAAATAAACAAATACAAGCATATATTGTGCGTAAACTTAAACGTGATACAAATTCTCGTCAGACCATGATTGTTGTCTTTGGACGGTTAGGATGACATCCTTGGATCATGATGTCCTGGGCCATGAAGCGTATAATAATAAAGGATTTGCAGGCCATGAAATGATGCTCTCGGGCTATTAGAATGATGCCTCCGAACCATGATTTCTTGGAATAATGATATGCAAAAGATTAAAGGGATCCTCAGGCCATGGCATGGTGTTCCGGGCTATGAGAATGATGCCTCCGAAAAATGATGCCCTCGGATAATTTGGCGATCTTTCAGCCCATGGAATACAGTATTTGGCGATCTTTCAGCCCATGAAATGCAATAGGTGGCAATTTTTTAGCCATGCAAATGTAAATAAAGCGGCAATCTTTCACCCATGCAAGTGTAAATAAAGTGGCGATCTTTCAACCATGCAAGTGTAAATAAAGTGGCGATTTTTCAGCCATGTAGAATGCAAATGTGGCAAGCTTTCAGCCATGCAGAATGTAAATAAGGTGGTGATCTTTCAGCCATGCAGAATGTAAATAAAATGACGATCTTTCAGCCATGCAAGATGTAAATAAGGTGGCGATCTTTCAGCCATGCAAGCGTAAATAAAGTGGCGATCTTTCAGCCATGCAGAATGCAAAGGTGGCGATCTTTCAGCCATGCAGAATGTAAATAAAGTGGTGATCTTTCAGCCATGCAAGATGTAAATAAGGTGGCGATCTTTCAGCCATGCAGAATGCAAAGGTGGAGATCTTTCAGCCATGCAGAATGTAAATAAAGGTGGCGATCTTTCAATCGTGCAAGCGTAAATAAAGTGGCGATCTTTCAATCGTGCAAGCGTAAATAAAGTGGCGATCTTTCAGCCATGCAAGTGCAATAAAGCGGCGATCTTTCAGCCATGCAGAATGCAAAGGTGGCGATCTTTTAGCCATGCAGAATGTAAATAAGGTGGCAATTTTTCAGCCATGCAAGATGTAAATAAGGTGGAGATTTTTCAGCCATGCAGAATGCAAAGGTGGCGATCTTTCAACCATGCAGAATGTAAATAAAGGTCGCGATCTTTTAGCCGTGCAAGCGTAAATAAAGTGGCGATCTTTCAGCCATGCAAACGCAGATGGAGACAGTGTTTAGTCTCGGAAGGCAGAATGGTAGCCTTATGCAATGCAGAAAAATGCAGATGGAGACAGCGTTTAGTCTCGGAAGGCAGAATGGTAGCCTTATGCAATGCAGAAAATGCATATGGAGACAATGTTTAGTCTCGGAAGGCAGAATGGTAGCCTTATTCAATGCAGAATGCAAATGGAGACAGTGTTTAGTCTCGGAAGACAGAATGGTAGGCTTATGCAATGCACAAAATGAAGATGGAGATAGTGTTTAGTCTCGGAAGGCAGAATGGTAGCCTTATGCAATGCAGAAAATGCAGATGGAGACAGTGTTTAGTCTCGGAAGACAGAATGGTAGGCTTATGCAATGCACAAAATGAAGATGGAGATAGTGTTTAGTCTCGGAAGGCAGAATGGTAGCCTTATGCCATATAGAAAATGCAGATGGAGACAGTGTTTAGTCTCGGAAGACAGAATGGTAGGCTTATGCAATGCACAAAATGAAGATGGAGATAGTGTTTAGTCTCGGAAGGCAGAATGGTAGCCTTATGCAATGCAGAAAATGCAGATGGAGACAGTGTTTAATCTCGGAAGGCAGAATGGTAGCCTTATGCAATATAGAAAATGCAGATGGAGACAGTGTTTAGTCTCGGAAATCAGAATGGTAGCGTTATGCAATGCAGAATGTAGATGGAGACCGTGTTTTTTCTCGGAAGGCAGAATAGTAGCCTTATGCAATGCAGAAAATGCAGATGGAGACAGTGTTTAGTCTCGGAAAGTAGAATGGTAGCCTTATGCAATACAAAAATAAAATAAAATGGCAAATGGTAATAGAGTTTTCTTAGCCGATAGCAGGTTGCGATATTGTGACCACTGGGGATATTGCGATATAGGGAATGTCATCGGCGTGCGTGAATAACAAATGCTGGTAAATGCAGCAATTCTGAGAGTTGTATTCCTGAACAACGTTTGTCTCGTGAGTGTATAGTATGTCAGATGATTCGCTCCTCATAGTGAGCCAAGTGAACGGAAGCTACGAAGCTCGAGAGTATAGGATGCAGAGGTACTTGGAAAAAATCCAAGTCACATTACGTCGCTTCAAGGAATGGACCTTAGTCCATGTACCCCGAAAGCAGAACAGCGAGGTCGATGCCCTCACAAATCTGGAATCCTCTGCTGAAGAAGAAGACCTACTCCCCGGAGCTGTTGTCCAATTGTTCAAACCAGTGGTCGAGGAAGGCCACACGGAGATTAACTCCACCAGTATGACATGGGATTGGAGAAATAAATATATTGTTTATCTGAGAGACGAGAAGTTGCCCGCAGTTCCAAAGGAATCGAGGGCCCTGCGAACCAAAGTATCCCGATTTTCGCTCGATGAAAATAGGACTCTGTACCGAAGAACTTTCGATGGCCCCCTGGCGGTCTGCTTGGGACCAGGCGATACGGATTTTGTACTCCGAGATATCCACGAGGGTACATGCGAAAATCATTCCGAGGCCGATTCCTTGGTCCGAAAGGTGATCAGAGCGGGCTACTATTTGGACGGCATGGAAAAAGATACCAGAGAATTTGTTCGAAAATGCGACAAGTGCCAAAGATTCGCTCCCATGATCCACCAACCCGGCGAGCAACTACATTCCGTTTTATCACCGTGGCCATTCATGAAATGGGGAATGGACATCGTCGGCCCTTTGCCAACGGCACCAGGTAAGGCTAGGTTCATTCTGTTTATGACTGATTACTTTTCAAAATGGGTGGAAGCGCAGGCTTTCGAGAAAATAAGAGAAAAGGAAGTCATTAATTTCGTATGGGATCACATCATATGCCGGTTCAGAATCTCATCCGAAATAACATGCGATAACGGGAGGCAGTTCATTGAAAGCAAGGTAACACAGTTCCTTGAAAATAACAAAATCAAGAGAATCATGCCGACGCCTTACCATCCATGTGCAAACGGCCAGGCCGAATCTACGAACAAAACCATCGTTCAGAACTTAAAAAAGAAACTGGAGAGCGCCAAGGGAAAATGGAGAGAAACGCTGCCCGAGGTACTATGGGCATATCGAACAATTTCAAAATCAAGCGCAGGGGAAACACCCTTCTCTAGTGTACGGCGCCGAAGCATTGATACCAGTGGAGGTCGGGGAATCGGGCGCAAGATTCCATCACACTAATGAGGGATCGAACAATGAGGCCATGACAATGACCCTTGAGCAACTCGTTGAAAGGCGGGAAGCCTCGCTGATTCGGATGGCTGCCCAGAAGCTACTAAATAGGGGTATTTTTTCCTTTTCCGTTTTATTAATAAGTTGAAAAATAGTTCGCGTAACATATAGTTGCAAATATCTGTACATAAGAGAAATATATGTGTATATTAGTTCAGTATTACATGTATCTAATCTTAGTAATAACTATTAAGTTTGAAAAAAAGTTTCATGCAACATGTCGGTTTTAATTCGTGTCCCGCTATGTAGTAGCTATGGACGGTTATCAATTCAGCGAATCAATAGATACATCCTCACATTTTCTCTTATAGTTTACTTTCTTGTTCTCTTAGATATTTTGGTTGTAGTATTAGTTTAAGTACTCATATAGTATAGTATGTTTCATGGCAGTGCCGAATCCAGGATTTTAAGGTTGTGGGTACTCATTTCCTTTAACATAAAGTTGCTACCAACCACATAATATAAGTGTTCAACTATTCGAACCCAACAGAGAAAAAAATCAAAAAATGACTTCTAGTCACAAGTCAAGTAGGAATCAAACCTGAGCCTCTAGCTTCAGACACGCCTTTACTTCAACCTCAACACTACAGCACCCATTAGACTTTTAGGTTCCTTGGTGCTTGCTAGCATTTTATATCAATTTTCTTATATTTTGATATAACTATATATACACAGTTTATGTGAACGTCATTAGGTGCTAAAGTACCTAAAATTAGTACATAGATCCGCCACTGTTCTATGGCCGCTAAATCTGTGCGATGGTCATGTTGCTTTAGCTGCATAATGAGCAATTGTTAGATGATATTCGAGAGTATAGTCTTTGGTTTTGGATGACTTGTTTTGATTAGTTATCTAGAGATACCGTTTTGTTACTTTAAGAGATTCATTGCAATGGGGGTCCAGATTTAAAGTTAATAAGTTTTTACAATAATTGAAATTTAATATTTCAAATACACTAATAATTGTGTTCACAATGTGATATTGTGTTAGGGGCGGAGCAAGAGTAGGAGTATGGGATACGGGTTCGGTCAAACCCAATAGTTTTGTCCAATCCCTATATTCATTGAATACATATAAATAATTAATTTAGAACCGATAGCTTAAAAGGATTGCAATTTCGAACCCACAAACTTCAAATCCTAGTTATGTACCTGTATGATGTGTTGTCAGAAGATAAGTACATTAATATAAAGAAAGGACAAATAAAGAAGAATTATTTTTCAAAAGCCATGTGAACGATGGGATCCAGTAAAATACCCACCCGTATCAAGCGAATTGCATGAACCTGTTACAACTCTCTACATCCACCCCTAATTCAATATCGAGTGATTCGCTTGGTGAGCTATTCTGTCTGCTGGGCTCTGTCACGGCTTTGTGGTTTTGGTTGTGACATCTTCATAAAACGTTCTATATTTACACCAAACGGGTCCGTTATGCATGCTTTAATGGGGGAATAACTTAAAGATTTACCATTTGACGTTCTTGATATAAAATCTCCATATAGCGCCTCCAAATATGAAAATTAAGACAAAGATCAAGGCTTTTGGGCCGAACCTTGTGTTTGAGCGAGTATTTAGGGGCATTTGCATTTATATTCGCTTTTTGTGCCACCTTTTAACCTGTGCTCGCTTTGCAAAAAAAATTGCAAGCGTACCCGCTTTTTCACATAACTTCAGCACACGGGGCTGAAGTAGCAAAGACAATTACACAAAACTTCAACATTTTAGTAGTCGGGCCTGAAGTTCAGCTCTAGAGCTGAAGTTTTTGTTTTGTAACTCGCGAACTTCAGCTCTAGAGCTGAAGTTTGCCAGTTATAAAATAAAAACTTCAGCTCTAGAGCTGAAGTTAGCTAGTTATAAAATAACAACTTCAGCTTTAGAGCTGAAGTTTTTGTTTAGTAACCCGGAAACTTCAGCTCTAGAGCTAAAGTTTTCAAGTTATAAAATAAAAACTTCAGCTCATAAAATAAAAACTTCAGCTCTAGAGCTAAAGTTTTTGTTTAGTAACCCTGAAACTTCAGCTCTAGAGCTGAAGTTTTCAAGTTATAAAATAAAAACTTCAGCTCTAAAGCTGAAGTTTTTTTGCACGGAGGCTTTGATGAGTTTAATTTTTAGCTGCTAATGTTAGTTTTTTTATTGCTCTTCTCCGATTCATTGCTTCAGAAAGCGAAACACTCCAACAAGTGATCTAGAAAGATCCAAATGGGGGAAATACCCAGAAATTCATTGTCAAGTAGGCAAGTACTAAAGTTTTTTTTCGAGTCAGTTGACGATTAAAACAAATTGGATATTATTCTGGTAAAATCTATCGATGTATCAACCATGTCAGCCTTCATTTTTCTTTTTCCTGGTAGAATTGGAATATGGATTCGATGGAATCAGGAAGAAGAAAAAAGAAAATGAAGGAGGAGAAGGGGAGGAGAAAGAGAGCTACAAGTTAAAAAGGGGCTTTAGCAGCACCAACAGAAGAAGAAGAAGAAGAAGAAGAAGAAGAAGAAGAAGAAGAAGAAGAAGAAGAAGAAGAAGAAGAAGAAGAAGAAGAAGAAGAAAAGGGGAAGCTGAAGTTTTTTAAAAAGTGGGTATGGGTGCAAACAGAAAGACAAAGCTGCTACAGGTTAAAAAGGTGCGCCTAAATAGAGCGCCCCGTGCAATTTTTACGAGTATTTATGGGCCTCTGTGTGGAGACTTAATACACGCATATTGATGGTCCATTAAACACGATCACATCACATTGTATTTGTTTTAAAAATAGTGCGGGTTAGCCAGTTTTCGTATTGGTCATTCAAAAATAGCCAGCGTTTGTAAAGTTATTAAAAAATAGCCACTATTTTGCTGCAACACGGAAAGTTCAAGCATAATATATTGGAGATCGGTGCACTTGTGTACGAACTTCCAGCATATTATGCTGGAACACCAACATGCGGAAAGTTCCAGTATAATATATTGGAGATTGGAGCACCAGTATTTCAATCTCCATGCTGGACCGGTATATTATACTGGAACTCTAGTATATTATACTAGAGTTCCAGTATACTTATGTTGGTACTCCAATATATTATACTAGAGTATTTTTCCGGATTTTGAACAGTATATTTGTTCAGATTTATCTTTACATGTAAAGTGACTAAATTTCGATTACTTTTGAAACTATAGCTATTTTTGAATGACCACTTGTAAATCTAGCTATTTTTGAATTTCTCACGTATTTGCATCGAGCAAATTGGTTCCTGCATTTTTGTTTTCTTCCTTTTTATCTTGTTGGGAAAATAACGATTTAATTTCGAATTATTTCTTTATTCTAAGTTAGGTGTGATTGGTCCGTGAAAATAGTAGAGCTAAGAACCTGAACAAATAATTGTTCTATAAAATTTAGAATATAAAAGACCAAAAAGAGACACTTCAGATGAAAGAGAGAGCTCGTTAGATTCAAAGTCTAAAATCATACATTTCGAAGTATATTTGTCACTATAAATTTAACCAATATAACATAAATATTTTCATACTGCATTCAATTGGTATTTGGTTTGCAAAGTATGCAATACTGATATATTAATCCAACGCATCATAATGTTTATGATAATTCAAACAAGAATTAACTTTACATGTATAAATTATTTATAAAGACAGAATAATTTTAGTTTAATTTTTCTCCTTTTTATTTACTTTATAAACAAGGACAAAATTGTACAAATTTTATCTGGTATATTATATTCTTAATGCATTAAATCAAACGGAGGCAAAAAAAATACTAGGTGATTTCTTCCATCTATCCAAATCTTAATGCATAAAGTTACCTGACTGTATAGGGTAAAATATGTTCATATTTTATAATCGCACGAGAAAGCGACATGTGGAGCCATAGTCAAACCCGAAGGTAATGATCTCACTTGTCAGAGATAATGATACTTATAAAGACAAAATAAATATTGTCATCCGGTAGCATTCAATGAAGAATATTCTACAGCATTACGTGCATGAGCGTTACAGATAATATGGCGTTCACTGTCCACCGTTACACATTAATGGCCCTCATAATTATCATTAAAGAGGGATTTGATCCTAGAAATTTGTTCCTGTACTGGTCAAAATCTGACTAAGAAAATTCAGCACGAAGAGGTAATTATCAGAAGTAATTTGGCCAAGGTCGACCAGTAATTAACGGAACTTACTGCCGAGTAGTCAATTACACCTGAGGTCGAGTGTCACGAGCAACAGTAACGGTTAGTTTTGTACTAGAATATTTAGAGAGAATATTTCATTGAATATTCTATGTACTTGTACTTTTAGGATTCTTTAGGGGTATGTCTCATATAAATATAGAGAGAGATAAGGAAAAGGAGAACAATATTCTCTCGGATAAGAACTCTCTTTAAAAGCAAACTCTCTAGATAAATACAAAGATCGCCTTTCTAAAGAGATTCATCTTTTTGGATTATTCTATATCATTCCCATCATATCCGAGAAAATCTTCAATATGCTCATAGTTGTTTGTCATTCATCATTGTTAGAAAGAAGAATCATCCACCTCATTCAATATTGGGTAAATCATTCTCTTTATTTATATTTAATGCCATTTAATACTTCATATTTCCATCATCTTGCCAAACTTGAAATACTAACTATACGTTGCATTAAATCTGTCCCAACACTGTCCCACATCACCCACATAGGTTGATTATGGATCTAAAGTTATTGCCTTTAACTAGGTTTAACCTCTCAAATATTAAATTAATTAGTTTAGCTCGATCTATATTTTTTGGTCAAACAATTTGGCGTCGTCTGTGGGGATTTTCTAGTTGAAGTTTTAGTTTCCTCCAGATCTATAACAAAAAAGAAAAAAAATTGCAAAACCCTATACTTTCTTGTGTATACGGATTTGACATGATAGGTAGTGGAGAAGAAAGGATGAAGGCGGTAGTCAATCTCACCACCAATCTCTTAAACATTATCAACGAGGTCGATGAAATAGATGGTAAGGACGTAACACCAAATGCCTCGCCTAGGCGGAGTGGCTCACCCCTTCACGGTAGTATCACTTCATATGGTAAGGGAGCCTCCACGTCCACAACGGAAGAGGCACCACCAGTGGTGAAAAAGCTGCTCGAAGCTTGGCTGACAAATACGCTGACTAACATCCTCGACAAACCCGCCCAAAAGGTGAACAGAGAGAACGCAAGGACTTGCGTTGCACCAATAACAGCTGATCAGCATGGCCCTCGTCCCATAGCAGGTATCGCTCACAATGTTAATAACGCAGGTGATGACACCCTCACAGCCATCTTGAGGAAGATTAAAGAGATGAAAAATGAAAACAAAATGCTCCGGGACCAACGAAAGTGCATCAAGAAAGGGTAGACAAAATACCCGACGCCCCAAAACTCTTGCCAAAAAGAGATATGGGTCGGTTTGTTGAGCAGTCGTATAATGATGAAACCGCACCACATGCCATACCTAAAACCTGTAAAATGCCTCCATATCTGAAAATGTATGACAGTACGACAGTCCCTGAGGATAATGTTAGTCACTACGTCACGGCAGTTAAAGGCAACGACCTCGCCAAAGAGCAAGTATCCTCCATATTATTGAAAAAGTTTGGCGAAACCCTCATCGGGGGTGCATTAACATGGTATTCACAGCTGCCTGCGTGCTCTATTGAGACATTCGAAGAGATGGCTGACAAATTTGTGATATCCCATGCCGGAGCTAAGAAAGCAGAGGCGAGAGTGAATGATATATTCGCCATCAAACTGTCACCCGATGAAGGACTGAGGGACTTCTTTGCTCGATTCAACCGTATAAGGATGACCTTACCGAACGTGTCAGAAGGAATGGTTGTAGCAGCTTTCCAGAATGGGTTAAACATAAGCGGTTCAAGGGCGACCAGGAAGTTGCTGAGTCGGCTCATGAAATATGTCCCAACCACTTGGGATAACATACACAATGCCAAGGTCTGAGCGGACGAAGATGAACTAAACGGGCCAACCTAATGGTTGACCTCAGTACAAGCTGAATCCAGGAAAGACCGGAGAAGCAACAACAGAAGAGATCTTGCAGGTCCATGACCTAACCGCGAAAGGCATTATCTGTATGTCATAGGCACCGTCATGCCGTCTCCCCGCCACGATGAAGGCCCACCCAGGCCAAGAACAGGGACTCACCGAGGCGAGATAGGTATGCCTCCTTTACTATCTGCTCACAATTTCTGTGTTTCACCCTCAGAAATAGTCTAGGCACTGGAGAAGCTCGACCCGAAAGTGAAGTGGCAGCAGAAGATGAGGTCCGACCCAAACGCCAGGAAGTCAAACGCCCTCTGCGAATTCCACCAGCAACGAGGTCATAAAATCGAGGACTGCATCGCCCTAAGGCAGGAGGTCGCGAACATGCTTCGCCAAGGGAACTTGGAAGAGCTATTAAGTAACTGAGGAAGGGACAACTTTGCTCGAGAACGAGAACAGCACCAGAGCCCACCAAAACCCCCTTCTCCGACTCGAACCACTCAAATGATCATCGGAGGGGGCGATGATGCATCAACCAACAGCATAAAATTAACAACCACCCACAAGCTTAAATGGTCGATCACTCATGAATGGTACAACGAACTCGAAGAAAGTATCATCTTCGATAAGTCAGATACCCACGATTTGGTTTTTCCTCACTATGATGCTCTTATTATCTGTCACGACCCAACCTCGGGAGGCGCGATCGGCGCTCAATAGAGTGAACCCCAACTGAGCAAGCCTTATTAATACCTTTCTATCCCAAATCAATACGGTTAAGGGAACCACGGTATCATTTATTTAGATGATAGTAAAATTTGAACATTCACATTATTAAACCATTTTCATGCCACAATTCTTAAACCATGGTTAAGCTTTCAATATTTCATACAGTTATAGTTTAGAAGAGCTAGAGTACAAAGTTGCAACATGGTTCATTGACCTATCCAATACCCGTACATAACCCACACAAACGTCTACGGAGCCTCTAAGGATACAAAAGACAATAACAGCAATGCCAGCAACAAGGCCCCGGCTATACCTCAAAAGTGGATATCTATAACAAAAGATGTACAACAAAACCCCTTGAAGGAGAAAGGGGCCCACCAAGACTCTGAGAGAAGAATGCTACGCTATGCGTGATCAATACTATTTGCTATGGAGCCACCTATATTCATTTAAAAATCTAACGCCCCCGGCAAAAGGGACGTTAGTACCATGGAATAGTACTAGTATGTATAACTAAACACTATCCTGTTAGAAAGAACAACCATACAAGAGTAAAGAGGAAATAGTAAAGACAACAAAGTTTCAAATAAGCACCATGTCAATAATATAAGGAGGTTCACATGATTTTCACATAGTTTCTAAAAATTTTAATTGATGCAATCCCACACTGTTGCATCATTATCTACATTACCACCGCTCCCATGAGCGGAGTCCGATCACGGACCGATCGGCTAAGCCATCTCCCCGAGATATTACCATTATTTTATTCACACTTTCCAGTTTCAATCGTCAATACATTACCACCATGTGTGTATATCATGGCGTCTGACCACAGCCCAATCATCTAAGTCGTCTCCTCGAGACGTTACCATTTTTCGTTATTCATCTCACTCCAATCTTTGGTTACACATGTATTAGTTTATCAGTAATTGGGGCCACAATTTCCACATTCCATAACTCACATTTCACATTGTTCCCATTTTCAACATTTACTTTGCCACTTAAGATCATAGGCACATACAAAAGCGATTTAAGTCATAAGCATAAAGAGGAATTCGTCAAGTTTGGCATATTAGTCCCAAAATAACCTTGGCATGACATTTAGGCATTTAGCACATAGATCATGTTCTCCACACATCCTCCATTTACAAAGAATAACACATTAAACACATGAAGAAGTACCTACCACATACATTTTCAGAACAATAATTCACTTAGCATAACAAGTACTGCATCAATCACGTTTCAAACTTACAACATTTACACGGGCACCATGGAAGGTCAATTTCTAAGAGGAGGGGGTTTTAGCCATACATACCTCAATGGAGTTTTCTTAAATCTTTATAATAAATTTCGGGATTCTTAGCACTTCAATCTATTTTATAAGAATTGCAAATTGAACCAAGAATTAGAGACATGATTAGGATTCTAGCTCATTTGAGCATATTGCCAAGCACTAAGTGTGCACAGCGATTCTAGGACCCTTTTGTGAGGGATTTTCATCATCCTATACCACAATTGCTATCCTTTTGGTTCACATCCTCCCCATACCCCATTATATTTTATGCATGCAAGATTATCAGCCCTTATACCCATGAACCCACTTGTTAATCATTTATTTTAATAGAAATTTTGAAATTATAGGTGAGGGTACAAGTTCTTACCTCTTAGGGTGAAGATCTAGCAATTTCACTTGACAATCTTCAAGGATTTGGGGCAAGGGTTGAGTGGGGACTAGATGAAAATCACTCCCTCTCTCTCTCTCTAGAACCTCCTCTCTCACTCTATACGTGGTGAAATAATAAAAAAAGGGTCTAATGGAGTGTTTTTAATGGAATGGGGTCGGGTTTTAAAAGTTAGAAAATAGGAGCCCCGACGAAATCTGCGATCGCATACCTGACATCTGACCCGCAAAATGGACCGCAAAAATGGTCCCAAAACCTGAATATACTGCCTGGGTATGCGATAGAAATGCGGTCCGCATACCAGTTCTGCGGTCGCATAATGCACCACAGAACTGCCCCTTACAAAATTCCAAAGGGATTATGTGATGATTATGCGGCCCGCAGATTGATTATGCGATCGCATAAGTGGCTGTATAGTTGACCTCAAAATTGACCAACATACTACTTTACTCTGCGGCGACTATGCGGTCCGCATAGCTGTTATGTGACCACATACTAGACCGCAGAATCGCATTTTTCTGGAAAACATTATTCCTTGACTTTTTAACGCATAGATCAGTCCAAAGGGTCCGAACAGCAGCGAGCTTGAATTTTACACATTTCTAACACATATTCCTAATTAGGCTCTACGAGCTTTCGAGTTTTGAGTAGATGTTTGCACGGGGTCTTACATTATCACTTTATGCATATTAGATACATATGTGAAACGTATTATGGTGGATAATGGGAGCGGCGCATGTATTATTCACCCTCAAGCACTTACACAGATGAAACTCAAGGATAATATAATGCCACGCTGCATTATACTAACCGGTTTTAACAATGCAATTGAAGGAATATCTGGAGAAATCACACTTATTGTCCTGGTCGGCGACGTCACTCCGGAAACCACATTCCACATCATGGATCAGGACACGGTGTACAATGCCATTATAAGTCGGCCTTGGATACACACTATGAAGGCCATCCCCTCCAGCTTATACCAAGTCATCAAATTTCCCATCCCATGAGGAGTATTCAACATCCAAGGGGAACAACTTACTTCCCAAGAGTGCTATCGCATCGCCTAGGATTGTACGTACACCCAACAAATGAAGGTCAAGACCAAAGAGGCATAGCAATTAACAAGGTCAAAGTCGAGCGATGACGAAGGGAAGGACGTCATCAAAGATCCCGAGATCGTAAAGGCTACGGGATCAATCATAGAAGATCTCGATCCTGTCCAACTCGACGATACGACCATAGCAAAAAAGCTTACATCAGCCACAAACTTCAAGAACTAGGTAAATTCCGTCACTTCTTAACAAATAATGCAGACTTGTTTACCTTTTCCCATGCAGACATGCCAGGTATCCCGAAGGAAATAGCTACAAACAAGTGGAACGTCGTTCCATTCTACCCCCGGGTAAGGCAAGTTAGGCGGAAGTTCAATTCACCAATAAACGATGCAGTTTGTGAAAAGGTCAAAAAACTACTTGAAAATGGCTCCATCATAGAATCAAAATACCCCCAATGGGTCGCCAACGTAGTCATGGTGAAAAAAAAAGAACGAAAAATGGTGGATGTCCGTAGAATTCATATATTTGAACAAAGCATGCCCGAAATACTCATTCTTGCCGCCTCATATCGAATAACTCATTGACGCAACAGTCGGGCACGAGCTACTAAGCTTCTTAGACGTATGCTAGAGCTATAACCAAATCCTTATGGAAGAGTAAGACCAGGAGAATACCAGCTTTATCACCCACCAGGGAACGTATTGTTACAGAGTGATGCCTTTTGGACTGAAAAATGCAGGGGCGATGTATCAAACGTTGGTGACAAAGATGTTAAAAGACCAACTCAGCAAAACCATAGAGGTCTACATAGAAGATATGTTGGTCAAGTCAAAAAGGAAAGAGAACCACATCTACCATCTGAAAGAAGCCTTTGATATACTATGGCGATACGGAATAAAACTGAACCCAGAAAAATGTGCATTTGGCGTAACCTCAGAGAAATTCCTTGGCTTCCTAGTATCACAACGAGGTATCAAGGTCAACCCCAACCAAATCAAAGTTATAGAGGGTATATCGGAGATCTTAACCAACAAGAAATAGGTTCAGAGACTGACCGGCTATATAGCCGCCCTGTGGCTAACGGGATAGCTTTTAAAAAGTAGTTCAGACCTTATTCTGAGATTCCAAGACTATTCCAAATCACCAATGACGAACAAATCAAAGAGATTGAGCAAAAGCTCATTGAACAATCATGTGTCGAATCCCATAAGGATTTTATGAAGAAAGGAAAACGCCCGTTATTGAAAAATGAAGAGTTTTTTATCAAGCTCCCTTTCAAGAAAAATGAAAATATCAATCCAACAAAAGCCAGTCATTCAGGGATGAATCCAGATCATCTTCAGCTTGCAAAAAAAGAATGTGAAGAACTTTTGGAGTTTGATCTGATAGAGCGATCAGATTCACAATGGGCATGCAAAGCATTTTATGTCAACAAAAGAGCTGAACAGACAAGAGGAAAACTCAGGTTAGTCATCAGTTACCAGCCACTTAACCATTTTCTCCAAGATGATAAGTTCCCTATCCCAAATAAACTCACCCTTTTCTTGAAAGTTCAAAAAGATCGAACCCTAAAAATCTGATGATTTCTTACCAGAAGGCTGCGGGCCTCTATGTCTCTCAGCCAAGATACATATCAGAAGAAGATACCCCATGGTCGGTATCTCCAAACTCATTAGAATATGAAATAATGGAAGATAGCTCTCAAGCAAGCAATGAATCCACAACGAACTCTTCCGAAGAAGACGATCCCCCAATATTTGCAAACCAGCCAAGAGACCCAAAAATATCTGAAGTAGATGAGGAACAAGAAGGCATGACGGATGAACCAATCCCAGAAAGGAGATATGATCCCATGGCGTCAAAACCAGTTGGAAATGGTTTCCACACTTTCACCTTAGATGATGTCAAGGTTTCAAAATGGCCTCAGCGGATCCAAGACTTCTATACTTGGATGGTGACCAAAAATTTGGTGGAACGAGAAAAGTATATCATCCTTTTAGAACTCACTTCACGGTTCTTAGGAATCCTCAGAGACTGGTGGAATGCACTTGGAATTCAAGACAAAAATACTTTTCTTACTTCCCAAGATTTTGCCTTCAACATCATAATCCTACATGAAGCTTTCTGCGGAGATACCGGCCAAAGACAGGAGAAAATACGAAGACAACTCTTCTAGATGAAGTGTGTGTCATTCGACAGAAATGACATTGATAGACATTTTCAAAAAATGGCGAAGATATATTTTGAGATCGGAGGAGACATCAATATAAAGCAAGCCTTTGTATCTTCCCTTCCAAAGTTGCTTGCATGTCGCACCATGACCATCATTGAAGAAAAGTTTCAGTCGATAACCATCCCACAAATTGGTTACATCAGGCAAGCTATTTTCGTCGCATTGGATGACATTTGTACGAAGTGCTCTTCCCTAAAACAAATTATCCAACACAATCCAGCACTTGACAAAGCATGCTGCAAATCTGATCTAATCACTAGATCAGGATGTTCCTGCCGCACATCTAGGCAAAAGAGAGAATTCAGGAGGTTCAAATGGCCAAAAATTCCAGACGGGAAACCAAGGTCCAAGAGACGCACAAAATATTTCAGACGGAGAAGGCCAGGAAATTTTCACAAGAAAAATAGATGTTTTATTTGTCATAAGATTGGACATTTCGCTAAAAATTGTCCACAATCAAGAAGATCTGTCAAACTCATTGAAGAGATTGAAGAATACACTGGCATACATCTCGGAAAGGAGGAGGACCTTGAATCCATATTCTCTATAGATGATGAACCTAATAAAGAAACTTTACTCTCTCTTGATATCTATGAAGATCAAGGCAATGATCACTACCAAATTTCAGAACCAGTGATTGAAGCTCGAGAGAAGATCAATGCTCTCACAGTCGTTCCTCAAGTAGAACTCAAAGTTTATTCATCCAAGTGGGACAAACCAACTCGAGTTATTGCTTTCATCGACACCGGAGTTGCTTCCTCACTTATAAATCCTGTTGTTCTCCCTAAAGATCATTGGGTACAACATTTTAAGGATTTCAACACTGCATCAAATGCAATCTTGACCACAACTGTCATTACAAAGCACCCGATCACAATTGAGTTCTTTCCAGGATTGAAGTACAGAACGAAGCTGCTAGGATCTGATGTACCAGGAAAAGATCTTATTATTGGATTCGATATTTAAAGACAGTTCTCATGGTCTATCGAAAGATGCCACAAGTTCTTTGGCGTACTCAAGAAAGACAACGGCCTCCAATAGACCTCTGAGTGCATCGACGCCCTAAAAGAGATAAAGGCATACCTATCATCACCCCCACTGCTCTCTAAAGTAGAACCCGGAGAATGCCTCCTTGTCTACCTGGCCATGTCCGATGTGGCGGTGAGTGCAGTCCTAGTCCAAGAAAATAAAGGTCGCAATCTCCCATCTATTACGTTAGAAAAAACTTAGTCGACGCCGAGATGAGGTATCGACACCTCAAAAAATTGGCCTTGGCTTTGGTCATAGCTTCACGAAATCTTAGACCCTACTTCCAGTGCCACCCCATCTCAGTAGTCATGACTTTTCTCCTAAGGAGTATTTTGCATAAGCCCGAGTTGCCGGGCATATAAGGCCATGATTGTAGGTTTAAGGCTAGCACTCAAGTATGGAGCAAGGAAAGTCGTCCTACACTGCGACTCTAAACTATCCGTCAACCAAGTCGCAGGGACTTTCCAAATCAAAGAGCAAAGACTACAAAAGTATCAGGCCGAGATCTGCAAGCTGCTGCCCGAATTCGATGAATGTCAGCTCGACCAGATCCCTCGAGCACAAAATATCGAAGCAAACGGCCTCGCCAAAGTAGTGGAGGCCACTAAAAGCATAACAGGAGAAGGAAACGTGGTCACTCTCCTCCACTCATTGATCGATCAATTCAAGGGAAGGACTATAAAACTAACTTGGGACTGGAGCAATCGTATTGCTACATATTGCAGGACGGCGTGCTCCCAGATGATAAAAAAGAAGCCAAAAAGCTTTGAATGCAGGCGGCCAGGTACAACATCATAAACAACGACCTATACAAAAGGATGTATGGTGGCCCCCTAGCAAAATGCTTAGGGTCGAATCAGACATGATGCATTCTAGAAGAAGTCCACGAAGGTTACTATGAAGCTCATTTCAGCAATCGAGCTCTGGTCAGATGTCTCATACGAGTAGGCTACTACTGGCCCACCATGAAAAAAGAGGCTACCGACTTCGTGAGAAAATGCGAACAATGCCAAAAATATACCCCTACAATCCACCAAGTAGGCGAGAACCTCCACTCGGTCACCTCACCTTGGCCTTTCATCAAATGGGGGATGAACATCGTCGGCCCCCTCCCAACGGGGCGAGATACTGTACGATTTCTTTTAGTTTTAACTGATTATTTTTTCAAGGGGATGGAAGCAGGTGCATTCGCCCAGATAGGTGAACAAGAAGTGATCGCCTTCATATAGAAGAATATTATGTGTCACTTTGGACTCCCCAAAGAGATCGGTTATGACAACGGGCCTCAATTCACCGGGAAAAATAGTGTCGACTTCATCGAGAAATGGCATATCAAAAGAATACTCTCCACCCCTTACCATCCCACGGGCAATGGGTAGGCAGAGTGCTCTAACAAATCAATACTGAACATCATGAAGAAAAAGCTCGAGAACACCAAGGGACTATGGCCAGAACTACTGCCGGAAGTGTTATGGGCAAACCGACAACGCCAAAAACATGCACAGGAGAGACACCCTACTCATTAGTCTATGAGACTAATGCAGTAATACCAATCGAGGTCAGCGAACCGAGTTTGAGGTACTCCCATGAGAGCAGGTCGAGAAACGACGAAAGTAGAAGGCAGGACCTTGACGAAGTCGAAGAATGAAGAGATATGGCTTACATAAGGATGATCGCCTAAAAACAACAGGCAGAACTCTACTACAACAAAAAAGCCAAAGTCAGGCCACTCAAAGTCGGGGACTACATACTCAAGGCCAAAACACAAGCAAGCAAGGACCCTCGGGAAGGCAAACTGGGAATGAATTGGGACGGCCCATACAAAATCACAGCAATAGCAAACAAAGGGTCATTTCAACTAGAAACGATGGAAGGAAAACTACTGCCAAACAACTGGAACATCTGCCACCTTAAGTACTTTAACTTCTAAGGAAAAATGTTCTCCGAGTCGTACTCTTTTTCCCTCACTTGAGTTTTGTCCTAATTGGGTACTCAAGGCCAAAACACAAGCAAGCAAGGACCCTCGGGAAGGCAAACTGGGAATGAATTGGGACGGCCCATACAAAATCACAGCAATAGCAAACAAAGGGTCATTTCAACTAGAAACGATGGAAGGAAAACTACTGCCAAACAACTGGAACATCTGCCACCTTAAGTACTTTAACTTCTAAGGAAAAATGTTCTCCGAGTCGTACTCTTTTTCCCTCACTTGAGTTTTGTCCTAATTGGGTTTTCTCAGGAAGGTTTTTTAACGAGGTGACGAGGAGGACATTTCAAGTTAAAGAATGAATAGGTGAGGACTCGAGTCGATCAGTTCATAGCCCGACCTCTCAATACTTCTCCAGGTCGACCAATGAAGGGACTAGATAGACTGGGACTAGGGGTGGGCACATTTCGGTCGGAACCGAATAAACTGATCGAGCCGAATTTTTTGTTATGTAGGTTTCGGTTATTCAGTTTGTTTGATCAGTTTCAGTTTAAAATTTTGGTTTTTCGGTTCCGTTTTTGGTTATTGAGTTTTTTATTTTGGTCAACCGAAAAACCGAATTATTAGCATATATGTTCTTTAAGTTATATATAGGCCAAGCCCATAAATAATAAATTAATATTATTAGGTCCAATCTATCAAAGACCCGACTCAATTAAGTAAGTCCATCAACTTTCCAATCTTAAAGACTTTCGGTCTATTAAAACTTCCATAGCATATGTGATAGATACCAGAAGAATTTCACATAGAGTTGTAATTTACACCATGTTTGAATTTTATGATCCATAATAGTGTGCAAAGTTTAGTCTATTTTTTTCTCTATAAACGCAATACTTCCAACAATTTCAAAGTTTTGGGAAAAATCAACAAATTCGTCGGTCATATTATTGCATAGAAGGAGTCCAATATAATAATGTTCAAACCGAAAACCGAACCAAAATTAGAAAAACTGAACTGAACCGAACTTATTTCAGTTCGATTTTGGTTACTACTTTTACAAAATCGAAAACCGAATAACCGAACCGAATTTCTTCAAACCAAATCGAACCAACCGAATGCCCACCCCTAACTGGGACTAGAATACCAACCCAGAAAACACATAAATTTTTCCAATAGATATGTAAGAAAAGCACATAAGTACATGAAGTTCGCCCATGTTTTCTCCAAAACAATGCTACATCGATTAATCCAAAACCCACATTCGACCTCGTTCAAACTAACTAAGAGTAACATTTGACCTTGCTCGAATAAACTCACATCCGGTCTCATTCGAATCAATTAAAGTAATGTTCAACCTTGTTCAAACTAACAAAGAGTAACAATCTACCTCGCTCGAATTAACTCACATTCGACCTCATTCAAATCAAATAAAGTAATATTTGACCTTGTTCGAACTAACTAAGAGTAACATTCGACCTCGCTCGAATTAAGTCACGTTCGACCTTATTCGAACTAACTAAGAGTAACATTCGAACTTGCTCGAATTAACTCATGTTCGGCCTCGTCCGAACTAACTAACATTCAACCTCGCTCGAATTAACTCACATCGACCTCGCTCGAATCAATTAAAGTTATGTTCGACCTCGTTCGAACTAACTAAGAGTAATATTCGACCTCGCTCGAATTAACTCACGTTCGACCTTGTTCGAGCTAACTAAGTGTAACCTTCAACCTTGTTCGAATTAAATCACATTTGACCTCGTTCGAATCAATTAAAGTACCATTGGACCTCGTCCGAACTAACTAACATTTGACCTCATTCAAATCAATTAAGGTTACGTTCAACCTCGTCCGAACTAACTAACATTCAACCTCGCTTGAATTAACTCACATTCGACCTCGTTCGAATCAATTAAAGAAAAATTCGATCTCACTCGAATTTATTAAGGTGACATTCGATTTTGCTCGAATTAATTAAAGTCGCGTTAGACCTCTCTCGAACTAATTAAAGTGAAATCCAACTTCGTTCAAATTAACTAAAGTCACATTCGACCTCACCCGAATAAAATCACATTCAACCTTGCTCGAATTAAGTCAATCTCGACCCTATTCAAGTTAACATTCACCAACCCGTCCACGACTAAATCCAAAGTTCTTATAGTCAAGGCAACAAAACGATAAAAACATACAATACCAAACAGAGAAGATTCAGAAACAAACAACAAAAATAGCATTCCACATTCAAAATATTTTTACAATGGCTAAACAGACGCCCGCAAAAATTACAAAAGCATAACTATTCGGCAGCATGGTCTCCACTATCGCCCTCGCCATCAAAGTATACGTCCTCATACCAGGCATCTTGTTCGATCCTATCTACGCCCTCTTCGCCATAACCAGTCTCCGACGTAGCAGGGTCATAGTCACAGGTGATACGAGCTGTGTGCGCCTTAGCATGAACATCCTCAAACTCAGCCTCAGGAACTCTCCCCACCGTCATCAAATCCCTGAATATGTCTAGCTGGGCCTCGGCGTGGATCCACTTCTCATAAAAATCCCATGGAACATTGGGATAGGCAGAAATGTAAGAGAAGGAAGGCTGAGCCAACAATTGCGCCTTCTCGACCTTGAGAGCTATAATTTGATCACCAAGATTCGAGACTACTTTCTCCAGCCCCCCAATTTTCCCAGCAAGCCATGCTTCCCTTAGAATGGTCATCTCCATATCATTCTCCCTCTCGGGCTGAAGGACGCGGATTGCATCTTCCAACACCGCCACCTTTGCCAAAGCAGCCACCCGAGCCTCCTCGGCCTTCTATAATTCCATCGTCTTCTCGATGACCTCGTCACTCAAATTGTTAGCCCTAGCCGAACTCTACTTAAGCTCGGCCCATAGGGATACCACTTGGGTCTGAAGGTCTGCATACTCAGCCTCAACCCCATTGCTCACCTTGAGCTCTTCCTCTTTATCTCTAATGGCCCCCTCAAGCTCGCTGCATTTACTGATGACTCTTATAAGCTCATTATCTTTTTGCTTCAGCTCATGTATAATAGCTTGGAAGTTACCGTCCACACCGAACTACCTACAGATCTCGCGGTACTCGTGGTACTTCCTTTCTATTTTCTTGAAAATGTCTTTCCTCTTCTCCTCTCGTTGGGCACTCTCGATCTCCAAAATAATGGTCTAAAGAAAAAGTGAGAGCATAAGAGGAAGAAAGTCAGTCTAAAAAGAAAAAGAAAGAAGCAAAAATGCAAGCCACAGAAAATTAGGGAGATTGAAGACTTACCCTCAAGGCAAGGCCGGCTATGCCCGATGATAGGGTGGCATCGTTGAACGTATCTAAGGTCCTATCCTCCGCATTATAACAAAGAGACCCAAAAAGGGGACCACGTTCTCCGTGTATACTAGCAAGTCGCGATCCACGGAGGCGACGATGGTACAATGGACCCCTCCAACATTACCTCCACCCAAGTAAATCCTTCGCTTAACATCCGTACCTCTTTAGGGTTGATGTCAGAACCAGTTTCGTAGCCATGATCGGCAATATTCTTCCCTCTTTCCTCGCCCGATGAAGGAACGCCAACCTGTCTTGAGGACGACAGGTCATTCCTCGGCACGACATCCGCAGCCTCAGATAGCCCTCCCACTTCAACCACAAATTCGGGCAAAAGAACATCTCCCACAATCCCCATAGGCAGCGGAGCCACAGTTGGTAGGTCCACATTACTCTATGATGCAGCCACTGCTAGCTCAAAGTTGCCCCTTATGGATTCCTCCGCTCTAACTGCCTCGCCACCAACCTCTACCCTCCTCATCTTGAGTGGAACCAAGTCCTCCTCACTCAGTGACTACTCATCTACCAAATGTAGCAGGGGAGGAACCGGAGTCTGCTGTTGGGGCTACCGATGATCGACTAGGTCTGCATAATGAATGTCAGGGGTTGAGAAGAAGTGGTCATTTGAGCAGACTTGCCCGTAGTTGTAGTACTCGATTGACGGAACGCGGGGATAGGAGCCTTCGCCCTCAAAAAACTCTCTAACCTAATGATAAAAGCAGAGTTAAGCCAACCTCATGATACAACAAAAAAGGACAACCTAAAGACCGAAGCGTTAAAGGTTCAAACAAACGACTCACCAGCCACGGAGGGTTTGGACCCAAACTTCTTGTGGAACACCGACCATTCACGGATCCCCGCCATATGGGGCAAGACCTGACTTACCCAGTCGTGAATGTCTGTAACCAACAAAGGGGGTTCTTTCTCGGCTGCATAAAAAAAAAGTGGAACGATTAAGATACTACCTAAATAAACGAAATAAATAATCAGCGGAGGTACTTATGGGCAAAGTTCAATGCTTTAGGAAACCCATTAGGGTTTGCCACCACGTCCTTGGTCTTGACGTAGAAAAAGTTAAACCAGAACCAATGATTGGCCTTATCGTCCAGCTTCACTACCAAACCCTTAGTTCTATGGTGGCGAAGGTGTAACATTGTACCCCTGTGGAAATTTGGCGCGAAGAGGTGCAGTAGATGGCAAATGGAAATTTTGAGGTTGGCCAGTTCCGCGTACTTCGTCAACATAACAACGAGCTTATAGATGTAAGGGGAAAGCTCAGCCAGGCAGATGCCATAATAGCGACATAATTCCTCCACCAATGAAGGAAGGGGAAAAAATAGCCTACGTAGAACGGATACGTATAGAATTCAAAATATCCGGGGCGGTGAACCTATACCACGTCGTGGAAGGCTGGGACCAGGTCAATATGAGCCTGGATTTTGAACTTGGCCTTAACTCAGCGAGGGCAGCTGCGTCTATTTCAGATTATACATGCTCGGGATCGTCCGTGACCATTTTGCGAAGTCTGACATGGCTTTGTCATTACAAGGAATTATTTCCTTTATGGTAGGGAAGCCCTCGTCCTATACAATAATGGCGGCCCCATCATCATGAGGAGGCATCCTCACAGCCAGTGGGATCGGGTCAGAAGCCCCTCCAAATCTGGAAGTTGCATTAACCATTTTTTGTTGTTTATAAGCGCATAAAGTATAAACACAGAAGAGGTAGGAGTAGCAGAAATCGCTAAAGCCAGAGAAAACACAGATATGAAGATGGAAACAACAGGAGTAAGAACACAGGAAAAAGAAGAGAGAAAGATATAGGAATTCGAATGCTAGAAAACACAAAGGATCAAGTGAGGGGTTTCTAATCCCTATTTATAAAGAACCCATACACCCTGATCGAGAAAACCAACAGTCGATGCATGAATATCGAAATGGTAAAGGCGTAGGAAGCAATGCGATGCATCGGGAAAATGCGTAATAATGACGCATGATATTATGACGTCATTCTAAACCAACGTCATGATAAGTTATGGCTCATAGAGAACCACATTGTCACCTCAGCCATGATTGCTACTACTCAACTTGCCTATCTAAATTTCTCGACCGGGACTAACAAAGTCTGCCCACCGAGGTCGTCCAAGAGACGACCTCGATAAGAGGAGGGACCAACTGTATGGGTCAAAATTTGACTAAGGAAATTGAGGATGAAGAGGTAATTATCAGAAGCAATTTAGCTGAGGTCGACCAGTAATTCACAAAACTTACCGTCGAGCGATCAATTACAACCGAGGTCGGGTGTCATGAGCATCATTAATGGCTAGTTTTGAACTAGAATCTTTGGAAAGAATATCCATTGAATATTCTCTGTACTTGTACTTTTAGGGTTCTTTAGGGGTATGTCTCATATAAATAGAGAGAGAGATAAGTAAAAGGAGGAAAATATTCTCTCGGATGATAACTCTCTTCAAAAGCGAACTCTCTAGATAAATACAAAGTTATTGTCTTTAACTAGGTTTAACCTCTCAAATATTAAATTGATTAGTTTAACCAAGGTCTATATTTTTTGGTCAAACAGTTCCCTAGGTGTAACTAAAAAGAGTGAGCTCTCTAATCATTGTAAAAAGGAATATTCTGAGAAGAATACATTATGCTCTATCAAAAGCTCAATAACATTTTACGTTCTTGCTTATTTATATTGTTCTTACTGCTTCTGAAAGCTCTGCGTCCGAGGCTAATATATCTTGTATACGGTCAAAATCAGG
Source organism: Nicotiana glauca (assembly GCA_026770625.1). Classification (NCBI taxonomy): domain Eukaryota; kingdom Viridiplantae; phylum Streptophyta; class Magnoliopsida; order Solanales; family Solanaceae; genus Nicotiana; species Nicotiana glauca. The sequence continues at coordinate 107,514 of MU678506.1, forward strand.
GAGGGCCGATTTTAAGGCTTCTATGGCATTTCAAGCCCGGCCTCAGTGGGCTCGAAGCACAGTCTAAGGCTTGTCCCCTAAGCGCTCGCCTCGAAAGGGTATATCGAAGACTCATCACAGCGTACCTCGAGGCAGCATGAAATTCGACGACCGTCATGGAAAGGTGGGAAATTCCCGAGGGCACTTGATTAGAACTGACAAAGTCTGCAAGAAATAGTACAAATTCATACTAAGCCATTATACAACTATACCAATAGCATTTACTTGTCATTATTAGACATGTATTGTGTTGGGATTCCCCCCTCCTATATAAAGGGGACCATTGTCATTTTGTAAAAGATGAATATTGAATACAATAGAACATTCTCTGTTTTTCTTGCCTAAACGTGTTCAACAATTACTCCATAGATTTTGTTGCTTGTTCATTTATTGTTCATTTATTGTTCTTCATTTATTGTCAATTATTAACCGGAAAAGGCTATCTTCAAGGCCTTCGATATCATTGTTTCTTCACCTAGTGTTCATCGTTAACTGTCCTAACTAGACCTTTACGCCCCCTGCTCCAGCCAGCTCGAGGCCCAGTCTTGCAATAACATTGGTTTGCATATCTTATTCTCTTTACTTACAATTAACATCTATTCCCAAACAACTAGTATTGAAATAAATCACATATTTTTAGAACCACCAAATCAAATATAATTGTTAATACTATTTTCAAGGTAAAAAGTTTGGCGCCCACCGTGGGGCTAAAAATAATAGTGATTTTTTTTGTGCTAGTTTTCTAAAAACACAAGTTATTCTTCACACTTTTTCTTGTCCAAGAATCTTTGATTTCAGGTCAAAAAATGTCTAACTCAGCAAATGCACACAAAAACAACGGTATCGGGCTTCATGGAGAGAATGGTGCAGATGCTGGTGTACCATCACAAAACCCACGGGTCGCACCAGCACAAATCCTCGTAGATTTAGGCTCACACAACGTTGTGCATGTCGATATAAACTCTCATACTGACGGAAGTGTGCGTGGGAAAACCAACATGAAGCACAGGGGACTCCAGCTCGGGAGGAAAGAAAAGTTAGCCTTCAAGTAATTTTTGAGATATTGCAAGCAAAACAAGTGGCTATTGCTCAACTACAAAGTCAACAAAAAACTCCAAGTGCAACAGCACCAGAAATGGCTCCTCGAGTCGAGCAGGCACCAGAGAGATCAAGTAGTAACGGGTCAGTAGCAGACCCCGCTATTATGAAGATGCTCGAGTACCTCACTAAAAGGATTGAATTAGGAGAAAACAAGATAGAGGCATACGATAAAAAGGTGGAGACTTATAACTCGAGGGTCGATAAGATCTCGGGCGCACCCTCGATTCTAAAGGGTGTAGATTAAAAGAAGTTCGTATAAAAACCATTCCCATCAAGTGCGGCTCCGAAGCCTATCCCAAAGAAATTCAGAATGCCCGATGTCCCAGAGTATAATTGGACCATGGACCCAATGAGCATATTACCGCTTATACTTGTTCTGTAAAGGAGAATGACTTAAAGGATGACGAAATTGAGTACCTCTTGTTGAAGAAATTTGGAGAAACACTGTCAAAGGGGGCTATGATGTGGTTTCATAACCAACCCCAAATTCAATAGATTCATTTGCGATGTTGGCAGACTCTTTTGTGAGGGCACACGCTGGTGCCATCAAGGTCACCACTAGGAAGTCTGATGTCTTCAAAATCAAACATAGAGAAAACGAGATGCTAAGGGAATTTGTATCTCGCTTTGAAATGGAGCGAATAGAATTACCACCAGTCTCCGATGATTGGGCAGTACAGGCCTTCACTTAGGGCTTGAACGAAAGAAGCTCGATAGCTTCGAAGCAGCTAAAGCGAAATTTGATCGAACATTTGTCGATGCCCCCTTTTTCTCGCGAAATCGGATTTATGATATTTGGGCGGACAACTTATTTCCTTTTGGGAATTGGGTTTGTAATTGAAGAGTCGCCACCTAATGATTAAGTGCATTAGGACACTAAAAAGAAATTTGATTTAGAAAATCAGAGATTGGGTAAGGGCTTGAAATTATCTCGAGGGGAAGGTGTTAGGCATCCCTCAAGATCCACTAGTGTGGTTCCCGGCCATGCTATAATTGTGACTTTAAGTGCAAATGACAAGTGAACAAGCAAGAATTGCAAATACGAGATAGTTTTCACATAACGGTTGCAAGCAACTGAAGTAAAAGAAGTTAAAGAAGCAAAAATTTGGGAAGAAAGCAGTTTTTTAAAAGATTTGAAAATAACTAAGAAAAAGGGAGAGGTTTTCACATAATTGATGCAAGTAATTGGAGTAAAAGAGATTAAAGAAGCTGAAATTAAATAGTTTTTCAAAGTTCTAAAAAATAAACAAGTAAAGGGAAGGGGTCATAGATTTATAAATAATATGGATCACCCCACACAACACCTGGTAATCATTTATACGCGTGGTGTTATCGCGTGGTAATCATATCCATGTCTACCCTTTTCCACCTCGTTGAGGTATTAAGCGCGGAATAGTGTCTTTACTTATTGCATGCTAGTACCCGCCCCAATCCTATCAATCCCGGAGGTATTTGGGACTACTAATCCTAAAAGGAAGGGTGATTTGGCTTTTCAGAGTTTTAAAAGGATAAAATTCTAATGCGACAAATAAAATACATAAAGCAGTTAAGGGGAAAAACACATAGCAGTTTAAAGGCTCAAACAGGCCTCCTCAAAAAGAAGCAAATTGTCTAGAATGACTTCAGATACTGGTTTTAGTCTGAATTAAATTTAGCGTTAGGACAGGCTGCTTCATCGCATAATTCTCATATGAGAAGTCCAAATTAGGCCTTGTCTGCTTGTAGTTTATCAAGGACTGACACAGTTAATCAATTACCTACTGGCTTGCCTATGTGGAAGTATACTGATTTTTAAAGGAAGGGTTACTGATTTTAGAGCCAACCAAATTCTAAAAATGTTAAACAACATTGCTACTGATTTTAGACTTATAGATGAAATATACGAATTAGATTCAAACGGCTGCTCCTATAGGCATGATTTCTAAGCGTTATTGATTTTAAAATGATTATCGAGATTCGGGAATCCTATATGCATGGTACTTAGGATGCAACTTGTTATTATTTTAATCTAGAGACTTTTGCCTAATGACAAATGTATATGTAGAAGTGCAGAAAACCTATAATCATGATTTCTATATGCAGAAACTTATAGGCATGGTCTCTATATGTGTTGATGCAATAACTTATAGGCAAGATATCTAATGTAGCAATGTAACAACTTAGGGGCAGGATTTTTAATGCAGTAGCAAAACAACTTATAGGCAGGATTTCTACACGAGATGTATGAGTGCAGAATTTATAGGCAGGATTCCTATATGATATGCATAAATGCAGAACTTATAGGCATGGACTCTATATGTATTGATGCAATAAAGTATAGGCAAGATTTCTAATGAAATGTATAAGTGCAGAATAATAATTCCTATAAGCATGCTGTCTACCCATATGCATACACGAGTGACCCTACCCTTTTTACTAGAACCCCATAAATTATTACAGACCAAAATGAATCAGAAAAAGTAAAATTACATCGGAAAATTAAACTACAACCAAATAGCCTAATTCAGACTCAAGGTCTAGCAATATGAGATAAACCAACTTCCAGGACCAGATTTCCAAAGCCTTTCTCTTATTTGGGATGTGTCAAAGTTCTCAAGAGCCTCAAGTAAGCAGTCTGGAAGGGCCAGCCCTCAAATATCCAAGTTTAGAGGGAACTCAAGGTCCCAAGGCAAATCTCATATGAGGGGGGCAGAACTCAGAATGTAAGAGTAAGTGTAAGTGCACAGAGGGGAGTTAGGGAAAACCATGGCAGGGTGGTGGTCATGCCTAGCAATTAAGAGTGATGGCACACCCCTGACCAGCATGTTAGCCAAAGTTGGGAGTTAGGATCCATTAAGGATCAGGTTCAGACCTGGGCAACAATATGGATACTGCCAGGCTATGAGCCTTAACTCAAACACACAGAAGGGAGTGAGGGTATGGGGAATTCACAACAAACAGCAGATATAAAAAGAAAATAGCATATTCATTACAGAGAACGAACAGCAAAGAAGACAGGAGTATAGCAACTGTAAAGTAAACACATAGGGAAGAAGCTGAAATCAAAATTAAGACATACCAGTTTTAGGAAAACAAATAAGTGAAAGCAAGTCTTGTAAGCCAAATTGCAAGCAAACAGTACAAAAGACCTCAGAAGAGAGTAGAGTATTGAAAGAGTATTGTAATCGAGAGTGTGAGAATATTGAATTTGAAGTGTTCAATAATCGATGTCTGTTTGTAAAGAAGGGTTGTGCCCTTTTTATAGTGCAACAAGCAAGTAAGAAAAGGTAGGGAAATAACATTGAAATCAATCTCCTTTTAATTAAGGGATTCTAATTTCCAACGGGTAAAAGACAATTAAGGAAAGAGCTAATCAGAAATATTTCCCAAGCACTACAATAAAGGGTAAATACATAGGAGTTATTTAAGTAAAAAGTCCAATGGTACACGGTTTTGTGAAAAATAATGAAAGGGAATCAATCAAACAGCCAATGAAATCAAAGTTGCAGGCTTTTACTCGAATGAACCAAGTCAGGAAGAGGGTAAAGAAAGGTTTAATTTAAAGGAAACAATCAAGTAACCCCATTAAAGGAATTCAGAATCAATTAATAGTTGGCAAAAAACCTTTTTTGAAAGAAGAACTTCTCATATATAAAGTAGAAAAATCAAACAAAAGAGTCGTCATGTTACTTGGAAAAATAGCCTAACATTGAAAGGTTCAGAATCATAAGCAAGAAGGGGTACAAGTCCAATTTGCAGACTCACAATGAGTCTGAGAGTCCAAGGTCCCAAAGTGGAACCCTAACTCGAACACAAAATCAAAATCGCCAAAGGAAACCCTAAATACTGGAGTTTCAAATCGAATCAGACATAGAGATGAGAAGGCGAGCCGTTAAAACATACTCAGTGGTCTCTTTTAGAGACTAATGAGAAACGAACAGACATGATAGCAAGAAAGAAGGCTGATTCAAAATCATGAAGAACATATTTGAGAAAACTCGGAACTTAAACAAATTCAGAAGAAAGAGGTGATACAAACTTAAACAAAAGTATATGAAACATGTTTAGCAAGAACACAAACAGAATTCAGTAAAACAAAATCAAAGAACTCAACGGTAAACACATATAATAAAGGAGCAAAGAAAACAGCACAGGAGTAACATGTATAGTAGAAAAAGAAAAGTAGAAAGTCGGTACATGCGTAGTAAGAAAAAATCACACGAGCATGATATAGACAAACATACATAAAGAAAAGAAGAAGAAGAAGAAGAAGAAGAAAGATATTTCTTTTTGAAAAAAATCCTTTCAGAAACCCTAAATTGAAGACAAACGATTTTGAAAAAGGAAATTTGGGGAAAACACTTCAAATGTCAAGTAAAGCATATATATATATATCATAGATCTAAGCAAACAACAAAGAAAGAACCTCGAATAGCTTAGGGTTTCAGAGAAACCCTAGAAATGAGAAAGGCTTGGAAGAAGGATTAGATCCTGAGTTGGAGAGGTTAGGAATCAGGCTCCTGAATCTTGAACATGCCGGAGCAAAGGCCGGAGGGGCCATAGAACCAAAGATTTGAGAAGATCTAAAAGAGAACTGTCGAGGTCAGGTCTCGAAGCTTCGAACAACCATGGTTTGATGGTGGAGGGAGGTGAGTACCCACCATCCATGGCCTAAGAAGCCATGGATTCCGGTGAAAGGCGGTTGAAAGGGGGTAGGGGGAAGGAGGCTAGGGTTCCGAAGAACTTTGGGAGAGTTTGAGAGAGTTTGGGATTCAAAGGCGGCGGATTAGGTGAAATGAGAGATTAGGGTAGGTCGTTTGGGTTTAATTATGGAAGGGGAGATCGTGACTGTTGATCAGATTGATCAACGGTCTGGATTAAAGGAGGCTTGGGTCGGGTAGTTAAATGGGTTAAGGGTATGCAATTGGGCTGGCCCAGTTGGGATTCAAATTGGGTCAATTAGGGGTTAAAATTGAAATGTAAAAGAGGCTGTAATTGAAATAAAAGAGAGGCTAAATGTTAAATGGCCAATTTTTCCCCTTTTTTTTTGGTAAAAATAGTAAAAATAATTTAAAAGTAAATTAAAAGTACTGAACTAATTAATAATATATAAATATTAATTTCAAAATACTAGGACAAATTTTATAATAAAAAATGCTATTAATCTTAAAGTAGGCTAAAATTGCAATTATATGCAATTTATCTTTAAAAATGCAAAATAAATTCGTAAAAAATATATAAAAATTACCTTAACTATATTTTGGTATAAATATGAGAATAAAATAAATTATTCACCAAAATAATAATCTTGGGAATAATTATTGGATTTTTGTATGGCTAAAATAGACAATAAATTGATTCTTAAAATCTTTAAAAATTGAGAAAAATACTAAAACACTTGGGTATGCTTATATATGCATATATATGTTATTTTGAAAGTATAATATATATATATATATATATATATATATATATATATATAGGGAAATTGGGTATCAACAACATCCCGCCGTGACCTGGGCGGATGTGCACAACAGGTATCAATCGAAGATCAGGGTCGAAGACGACCAAATAGGAGCCCCCTCGGGCTCAGTATATCCTAGCAGGCTCTTAATAAAAGAATAAAGGTTTACAGAAAGGGAGTTGAGATCAAACAAGGAAAGATACCAGCCGTATGTAGAAGATCGAAGAAATACCCCGAGGCGTAATACACCTCAAGGCGATCGAAGGACAGACCGAGGTCCAAGTTCCCGGGGACTCATGAGTAAAGCCGGGTTCGATAGGCACACTGGACCGGTAGAGGCACCCAGGCTATCTGAGTACAACTTCAACGTTGATGTCTCATACATCGTATCGGCCATAGGTAAAATCAAAGATACCAGGTGGCCAAAACCCATACTGTCAGATCCTTCACAAAGGAACCCTAACTTGGTATGCAAATACCACGGCACTCACGGTCATAGGACCAAGGATTACAGATAGCTACGATAAGAGGTAGCTCGACTGATCATCGAAGGGCACCTTCGAGAGTTCCTCAGTGACCGAGCTGAAAACCAATTTCGGGAAAGAGATGCGAACAGGAAGAACGAACCAGAAGAACCACGGCACGTCATCCACATGATCATTGGAGGGGTCGATGACCCACAGGGACCCGTTGTCAAGCAGATGAAAATATCCATCACCAGGGAAAGGAAAACTCGGATTTACATACCAGAGGATGCTCTCACATTCAGCGATGAGGACATCAAGACCTTGTCTCAACCTCATAATGACGCACTAGTAATTTATTTTCTTTTGAATAAATTTCAAATTAAACATGTGCTCGTGGATCCAGGTAGCTCGGCCAACATAATCAGGTCAAGGGTGGTAGAGCAGCTCAGACTGCTCGACCAGATCGTACCTACCTCTCGAGTCCTCAATGGATTCAAAATGGCGAGCGAGACACGAAATGGGAGATCATCATCCCGGTCAACGTGGTCGGTACAATCCAAGATACCAAGTTTCATGTCATCGAAGGTGACATGAGATACAATGCCATACTTGGAAGGCCGTGGATACGGGGCGGTGCCATCAACCCTTCATCGAATGATGAAATTTCCAACCAAGGATGGAGCAAAAGCAGTGTACGGGGAGCAGCATGCAGCAAGAGAGATGTTCACGGTACACGACATGGTACCGGCATCGACGCCCTCTATATCGAATAAGCCAAAAGACTAACAAACAGCCAAGTAGCAACCACAACCGACATTCTCGACTACACCCAAATGAGTGAATAAAGGACCGTGCCACGTCCTCGGAGCAAGAAATTGAAACGTATCGAGGCTCGAACGCTATCATTGCTAAGGTACAACCCTCTCCCTTTTCATTTATGTTTTATACTAACTTATTGTAGGTTTTCGAGCGAGAGGAATCGAAGCATCCTCCAGCTCGAAGACCTTGGGTTTTAAAGCATACGTTGCACTTTTTTTCCCTTAGATCAGGTTTTATCCAAAATGGGTTTTTCCGATGAGATTTTTAATGAGACAAAATCCATATTCTACCTAAGGAGAACTCATCAAGTATTCAAGGCTTCTCTTCAACCAACCTCAAATACTAGGGGGTGACGCCCCGAGAAATCACCTCTTGGAAGAAATTGAATTATGCCTAGGAGGACCTCGACAGAAGAATGTTGTATTGGGCCATATGGTCAAATGAACCATGTCCATGTAGAATAATCGAGCCTCCAAAAGCAAAAAACATGTACGCATATATCAAGTAATTGAGGAAGCCTTTTTGCTTATCAAAACACTTTGTTCCACGAAGAGGTTAACTACTTTCTCATAAAACGGCTCAAGGGCCAACTCTCGAACACTCGGGGACTGTCATCGACGGTCAACTCATCGAGCCATCAAGAATTCGAATTTGTAAGACCTCGATTAGGAAACTTCGAGCTCGTAAGCCCTCAGTGAGGCAACATCAAATCTGTAAGACCTCAACGAGGCATGCCCAAACTTATAAGACCTTAAAAAGGCATAACCCTGATATTAAAGCCAAGGCTATATATCCGAACTTGTAAGACCCCTAAAAAAGTATACCTTCGATATAGACGCCGAGGTCATCTCACTCGGGGACTAAAGGCTACGGCCGAACATAAAGACTACGGTCATATAAAAGGCTCCGACCGAATTAACGTGGCTTGGAGACGCCCGACCGCCGCCATAAAATTAAAGGCCTTCAAATACTTCGAAAAGAACCGGTTAATCAGGCTACCCCCGGCATAAGCAAAGGAGCTTCGATTATATCAGCTCCAAACAATGAAAAGGCTTCAAGACAATCAGCCTTCAGTAAAAAGACTTCAAAAAATTAGCCTTCAAGAGAACCTCCCAAGGTACTCAATTAGCGTCACATATCGGCTCATAATCGAGGTTCTTATTTAAGCCGTCGAAGAGTCGGATGAACACAAAACAGGCCAAGGCATAACCAAAACTTCAAATTCTCCAGTCGAAATGGGGAAAACTATTGCCATATTAGAGGTCGTATTGACCCAATCTAAAAAAGAGCCTAAGGGCCAATGAGTAAGAGCCTAAGGGCCATCCTAAAGAGCCTAAGGGCCGAGCTAAAGAGCCTAAGGGTCAATGAGCCCGAGTCAAAACTTGGTTCGAGGATCGATCCCTAAACGGTCAACTATTATCAATTACCCATCAAGCACAACCTAAGGGTTCTTATCTTAAAGTTCAACATATCAGACTAATTATCGGCAAGCATCAAACAAACAAAACATAAACAAAGACACAAGCAAGTGGAAATTTGTATAAAAGGAAAACCAAAGGATTCCTTTTTTATTATATATAATGGTACAAAGATATATTTACAGCTCTCCCACGTGGAGCCCTATACAAAGAACAAGAAAGAAAAACATAGTCTTACCTCTGGAACTTAGCCTTTCCCCCTCGGGGACTATGTCTCAATCAACTCCCTCGGGACCAGCTCCCTTACTGGCCTCCTCTTCGTTGTCTTCAGCATCGAAAATGAGGAACTTGACGTCGAACTCATCCGCCTTGGCCTATTCTATCTCCTCTGAGAGGTCGAAGCTCTTACCATAAATCTCCTCAAGAGTTTCCCTCCGGGATCTGCAGTGGATATATTCATTGCTTCTCCTCTCTCAATCGAAATCCCCCCTCAACTTTGTATGAGCTTCAACAATATCTTTCAGATAGATGGCCACCTTCTTACCGGCCTTTGCTCGGACATCTTTGGCTTCGACTCAAGCGTCCACAACTTCGGCCTTCATCTTCAAAAGATCTATTTCAAGCTTAACAATCCTGCTCGTCTGGACTGAGTTGCCTTCTCGAGCATTATGAAATTATATCTCGAGGGCGGAGGCCTTATCCAAAGCATTCCTTTTGGCCGTAGCATGAGCATCTATATGTGCCTTCAATTCATCGCATTCGGAATTAACCTAGTTGGCTTCGCCCCGAAGGCGTTCCAGTATCTCTATCTTTATCTGCAACTGAGATACCAAAATGTTAGTTTCCGAAGATGGGATAAGAAGCCTGTATTCCCTCAATATAGAGGTTACCTAATTTTTGAGGTTGCCTTCGTAATCATAAACTCGGTTTAACTCCAATCGAAGATGTATCTGCTCTCTTGTCTTCTTATCACAAATAAGCCTGAGAGATTTCTTCCCATTCAAGGCTTTACGCAACTTAGTCTCACAATGAAGCAGGTCAGACTTGAGCTTATCAAAGGCCTATAAGAAAGAAGGTTCAATTAAAAAGAAGAAAGTATGAAGTTATAAAAGTAATAATGACTTCAAAACTCAACATAGAGTAGAGTCACTTAACTTCCTCAAAGGTCAAATTTCGCATCTACCGGCTCGATATCATCGGGCCCGGTAGAGCAACTCGAGACGCTCTGGTTGGGCGGAGATATGTCGAAGCCCATTTCCCTCGAAGTACTTCCCAACGTCCAAGAACCAGCTGCCAAATCAGGTAATGAAGGAACTTTACCCCTCCTCTCTTGTGGAATCTCTCCCTTGAGACTAGAGGCCTCGAGCTCAGCAAAATCATCCTCTCCAGGTGCATTGATGTCCACAAAACAACTGATAAATATGAGATCTTCGTCAGCGGCAACGTCTTTCTCGCGCCCCCGGGTGGGTCCTTCCTTGCTCTGGGAATCCTTGTCCTTCGAGGATCTCTTTCTTTTATTATCCTTCCTTGTCTCAGAAGTCGAAGGTCCTTCCTCCTCCTCGAAAGGGGATGGTCTCGCCTCAAAAAACTCACCGATGCCTACAACAAAGAAATTATTGTACGTAAAGGAAAGTACTCCTCGATAGAAGGAATACATAGCACATACCATAGTGCTTGTGAGCACGTGATTTTTGCCCTAAGCAAATTATTCCCAAAATCTAAGCAAAATGATTTTTAAATTTTTACTAAATAATTTGTGGCATTTTTAGGTTAATTACTTGCATAGTAATTCATAAAAATATATACAAAATATGCAGGAATATTAGGATTTTAATTTTACAATTTTTGTGTTAATACATTTTGGGAACAAATTAAAGAAAAAATTAAAATAGCATTTTATTTTTTTAATTGGAAAATACCATAAAAATAGAAATTAATTACTTCTAAAATTAGCAAAAGAAAAATACAAGAAAGAAAAAACGAAAAGAAATAAAATACAAAAGGAAAATACAAAAAATAAAAGATATAAAATATAAAAGGAAAATACAAAAATATATAAAGGAAATAAATACAAAATACAAAAAAAAAAATACAAAATACAAAGTATAAAAAGTGGGCTGATACAATAATTATAGTAAATACATTAGCCCAAATCGATCCAGGCCCAAAGGAACCCGGCCCAATGACCATTAATCCAAACGACGTCGCATAGGGTAGGCTTAATCTCAACCGTTCATTAAGTTGATCTAACGGACGGGGTCACGCCTTCATTTAAAGC